>PVIH01005209.1:0-23882 GCA_004025045.1 Sigmodon hispidus
TCCCATGCAGACTTCCTGGTTGTTAATTCAGACTCTGAGCTCCTATGGACCAGGTTAGTTGATTCTGTGGGTCTTGTGATGGCTCCTCCAATCCTTCCTTCAGCAGGATTCCGAGGTCTGCCTACTCTTTGCTTGTTTCATCTGTTTCCATCGGTTGCTGGAGGAAGCCTCTCTGACGAGTTGGGGTAGGTGCCAATCTATGAGCACAGCAGAATATCATTAGGAATTATTTCATTGACTTTTTTCCTCCAGTTGTGTTTGGTTCTATCCTAGGTTTCCGGGTCCTGAAGCTCCAGGCAGTGTTAAGGTGGGCTCCTGTGGCCTGAGTCTCAGGCTGGACTAGTCACCAGTCGGCCATGTGTGTCACCCTCCCACAGACAGGACAGACTGTAGGGGGTTACATGGCTGAGTCAGTATCTGGTCCCTTGCCTGCTCACAGGAGGTGGCCATTTGAGGCTACAGCTGGAGTCATTCTTTCAAATTCCTGAGAGTTTCCCTTGCACGAGACTTCTACCTGTCCCTGGGTGACCCAGGCCCTTTCCTGTACTCTCCCACCCCACCTCTACACCCCATTCACCCCCAGCCCACCCATACAGTCACTTATTTCCTTCTCCCAGGGAGATCCAAGGGCCTCATTGTTACGTAGCCTCTCTGGGTCTGTACATTGTAGCATAGTTATCCTTTATAGCTAAAATCCACCTGTCTTATATAAGCATTAGAAACTTTGTGAAGGTTACATAACTTGTTAAGTGATAGAACACAAGCTTAAACCCAGAAATCTACTGTACTAAGTATATTACATAGAACCATTATACTACACCACCTCAAGATCTTGACTTTTGACTGTTTAAAAACTAAAATTCAAGCAGCTGACTACAAATCACAAAGTAGTATTTTTAGATTTTGTATATATCAAAATCTCAATCTCTTAACCGCTGAGCCATCTCTCCAGCCCTCAAAATCTCAATCTCAAGCCTTACCATAAAAGAATACAGACATTTATTGTACAACCACAATTTACAGCATGAAGGTCCATCCAGACCAAAACATGGTATCAATCAGGTATTCTCTCCTGAACACTAAATGTTTGTAATTCTTGAATTCCAACCTTAGTTTGGGTGGGCAGGTACAGGGGGGGACACTGTTCATAAATGGTGTGTATTTCTAAATGATTTCTCATGCTAACATGTATAGAAAAGTGTCAAGGAATATATGGTCCATAACCTGTTTGTCAAGACCATTTAATAAACTCATAAAACTGCAGAGTACTGAATAAGTAATCATATCAAGACTGAAATATGATGAGCTTAAAACTGAAAAGCTTGAAAAGTAGGGATCGGGACACTAGAAGAATTCTGAGGAGCCCAAGTTCTATTCCCAGCAACTACATGGCGGCTCACAACTGTCTAACTCCAGTTACAGGGAGTATCCTTTATAGCTTCTATGGGCACTGTATGAACTTGGAACACAGGCAGGCATACAAGAAGGCAAAATAGCAGTATACATAGAATAAAAATTTTAAAACTGTCAAACTCATTAACTAACAGGTTTATACCAGCTATCAGTACTTTTTCTGTAGTATTTAAGTTAGTTAATGAACAGCTAGATTATCCCACATTACAAAGATCAAAACACAAAATGTTAATACTATCAAATTCTTTAAATTATAAATTCCCTGGGAGGAAAGGGCTGAAGCCAAGTAAGAAATTTTTAGCAAGCTGAATTCATTTTCAGTGTTTGCCCTAACTTTTAGTCTGCTCAGCACATGCGTATAATCAGTGTGATCAGCTGAAACACGGACTTGACATGTACTTCATCATAGCAAACTGTAAATGACAGAGAAACAGCAAACTACCAATTCTGCTCTTAAGTCGGAAAACTCAAAGGCCTTTCAACTACCGAACTTCAGCCTCTGAGAACATTTCATCCCTCATCTTTCATGGTAAAGATTATATTTACCTCTGTTATCAAGTGAATCCAGCTTTAATCTAGGAATCCAAATTGAAATCCGAACTACTTTAGCATCATTCCTGAAAATAAAAGTACACAAAGGTTATACACTACACTTACATAAAACCCACCAGCTTTATTTGCGGGGGCGCCCACAGGGACACAAAAGGCTAGAATAGAACAGAGAGAAGAAACAGACCACAGCCAATTCTCATCCAACCAACTTCTCAGGCTGGACAGGGTAAGTCCTACCTTCATGGTCTTCAGCCTGACTGTTGTTCAGATAGAATGTCTGCCTTCTCCTGCCTTATATTTCTTTCCTACCCAGCTATATTTTACTTCTTGGTTCAACTCTGCTAGAGCTAGGATTAAAGGTGTGAGCTAACACTGCCTGGCTGTTAGGCCTTAAACTCACAGAGAGCCAGACTGACCTCTGTCTCCCTAGTGATGGGATTGAAGTCACAGGTCACCATTCTGTGACCTTCAGTTTGGCCCTGGGTGATTCTGTCCTCTGATATTCCAGACAAATTTTATTAAATATACAGTATATCACCACAATGCTCCACATACCAAATCACAAGGAAAACTGGATTAACTGTTCTTTTTTCCATCTGACTCAGTGCAATTAAAAAACAGCTGTGCTAGAATATTTATCGAATATTTAAACCAAATTTTGGCCACATGCCAAGTTTAAGGTCAGTTAGCTTGGGCTGCAAAGAAGGCTCTGCAAAATACAATTGTGTAAACAAAACCCTAAACCAACATCAAATCAGTAGAGGACTGCTACACAAACACAAGAATTTTTAGAAATTTAAGACAAATTAAAATAAGTACTTTTTAATTTAGATTAAAAATTATACACTAAGTCTAACCAATCTCTGAATGGAAAGCCAATTCACAAGGCTTTAATAATAGAAAAGTAATCCAGAAAGTTTCCAAATCATATTTTAATTTCACTTGAGTCAATACTGATTGAATGCCATAAGAAAACTTCCCCAGATACAGGAAAATTGTTTGGACCCTCTATTAACCACAAGATGGCAGTGTAAGGCTCTAATTTCCGCTGGAAGAGCTTTATTAATGAAAATAAAGTTCATGATCACAAATAATCTCCAGATGCTTTTCTAGTCTTCACATAATTATGAACTAGAAAGTTTCCACATTATATAAAATTAACAATAAACTCATTGTCAGTTTAATGGTAGGCACCAAAAAAGTGCTATGGTGCAGAGCAAAGAAAAAAGAAAGAACTCTGCAGGCCTGGTGGCTCAGTGCAGCCCAGCATTCAGAGGCTGAGGGAGGCTTTCTGGATTCCAGACCAGTTTGACTAAGTCAGACCAAACAAAAAGAATCCCTTATCAAAGAAAGCTTCTGCACAAGAAGATATGTCTTGGGTAGGCATTAAAATTGCAAGACCACTTAATTAAATTTTCTTGCCAAGCCTGTAATCCCAGCACTTACTTGGGAGGCAGAGGCAAGAGAATACAAGTTCCAGGCCAGCCTGGGCTCCCAAACAAGACCTCATTTTAAAACTCCCCAGCCAAACTAATAACATTTTTAATTGCTCATTAATTCTATGTTGCAATCCTGAACAACACAATGTGGAACAATTGTATCACTGCAGAAAACTCCGCTGGAAATCAGGACCAAAAGAGAAAAGAAATACTACCTTTAAAATTCCTACTATAAATATAGCCAAGTGAGGTGGCAAACACATGTGTTCTCAACACATGGAATCAGGAATACAAGGCCAACTTGGGCTATATTATCAGAGGAAAAAACTTTACAAACCCTTATTAGAAATCTCTGCATCTGATGAATTACCTAAGGTATAACAGCTCTGTCTAAACTCCATGCTGTTAACATTTTTGGGAAATAGCCAGAGTAGGTGGTTTGCTTTAGAGTGAGAAAATGGCACACTGGTTCTGTGGGTGAGAAACTGCAGTCGTTTTTTAAGAACTTCAGAGACTTGCACACTCAAAGGGCTATTTCAGCCCATCACACCAACATAAGTGAACACAGGAAGACACAGCACAAGTGTCTACAGCTTGAACAATAACTGCCTCAAAATCCTTCAGTCCAAATGATTTTTACATTGTTTGAAAGGGATAACCACTCTCTCATGAAACACAGATTCCAAGGGACTTTGTCTATCCTGGTGTTAAAAACTGCCTCTACAATATGTAGTGCTTGATAGGTCTAGTGGCCCTGGTTGCTCTCCCTCTCACACTCACACAGGATATACACAATGCCAAAACATACATCCCCTAAGAATTTTTTAAATATGCTATAATCAAAGACCGTTGGGTGGGAGAAGGGAGGAATACGGGATTGTCTTAGTTAGGGTTTCTATTGCTGTGACAAACACCATGACCAAAAACCAAGTTGGAGAGGAAAGACTATATTTCGCTTATACTCCCAGATCATAGTTCATCACTGGAGGAAGTCAGAACAGAAACTCAAGCACGGCTGGAATCTGGAGGCAGGAGCTGATGATGCAGAGGCCATGGAGGTAAGCTGCTGACTGCCTTGCTTCCCCAGGCGGGCTCATCCTGCTTTCTTATAAAACCCAGGATCACCAGCCCAGCTTGGGTATTTTATTGGGCCTTCCTTCCTTGATCACTAATTGAGAAAATACCTTACAGCATGGAGGCATTTCTTGACCTCAGGCTCCTTCCTCTCTGGTAACTCTAGCTTTTGTATCAAGTTAACTGACAAAACCAGCCAGTACAGGTATGACTCTATATTACCAGCCCAAGGTCAGAAGGTCAACAAGTTTAAAACAAGTGTGGATAATTTAGCAAGATCCTATTTCAAACGAACTTTTACAGAGCTAGAAAGAGTTGCAGGTCAGTCAGTACCCAGAGCATGAGAAGAGGACAGGGGAAGTAATGCAGAACTTCAGGGTCAGAATGAATACCTGTCCTTACAGTCCCATCAGCCTTTAAGTCTTCCTCTTAAGGTCCAAATCCATAGATACTTTAGGGTTTTCAGACATCTGAGCTGGCACACAGAGTGCTACCATCCCAGCTCTTTCCTGGACACATTTCATCTTCAACCTGAAGATGAGAACAAAAGAAAGTGAAATTTTTATTCATCCCTGGTTTATCCCTCCATGCCCGTGACTGAAGATGAATGAACACTGCTTCAAAGGTGTGGCAAGACACCAGGAAGAAATAACTTGAAATCAGAATTCAAGAGGCAGTAAAACTAACTTCTCCATGCTGCTAACTTGCTGTTTTCTCTTTTATTAGTTTTCCCAACTTAGGGCTTATAATGTACTTTCTATGGATAATCTCGTTTTCTAAGTACAGTGGTCTGTATTTTTTAAAAAAAAAAAAAAAAACATGCAAGTAAGGTTAAAGAAATGGCAAGGTAAGCTTGGTGGTTAAGAAAATAAGTTATTCTTTCCCTAGCCTTACTAAGGTATAATCAACAAATACAGTGTAGTCTAATGGGTATTGTTTTGATAAGAGGCATCCATTACCTCTTATCCTTTGTGGAGGAAGATTTGGTGAGCACACTTAATATCTACTGTAAACAAAGATCAAAAATTCTTTCAGTATGTGGTTCCTTTCACTTAGCAAAACAGTCCCCCTGGTTCCTGTTTCAAAGCTGAGTAGTATATATACCAGTGCATACACCACCTAAATCTGTAAATGAAAATACTGTAAATTTCTAATAATTTTTTTGATTTATTTATTTATTATGCATACAGTTTTACAGAAGAGGGCACCAGACCTCATCATAGATGGTTGTGAGCCACCATGTGGTTTTTCTGGGAATTGAACTCAGGACCTCTGGAAGAACAGTCAGTGCTCTTAACCTCTGAGCCATCTCTCCAGCCCCTAAAACACTTTTACTTATTTATTCAATTATTTGCCTTGGTGTTTGCCTGGAACTGAAATTACAGACTGTTGTTGAGCTGCCGTGTGGGTGCTGGGAATCGAACCCGGGTCCTCTGGAAGAGCAGATGGTGCTCTTAACCTCTGAGCCATCTCTCCAGTCCCGTAAATTTCTATTTTAGCCATTGTGAATGAAGCTTCAATGAACATAGGAATAGTTTTCTATGTTTGTACATTCCATAAAATGTATTTTGTTGTTGTTTTTTAGATAATGGTATCTGGGAGCCTATATTAGCCTTGAACTCACTGAGGAGCCAATAGTGATCTTAACCTTTTTTGTTTGTTTTTAAGTCAAGTCTAGCTCTTCTTAAACCATACTGGCCTTAGACACCTGAAGTGCTATTATCAAAGGAGTGTCACCACACCAGGCAAACCTTGAAGTTCTAATTCTCTAAATTCACATCTATACTGTAAGAATCAGACATTGTACTATTATGGAGACAAATCCAGGCTAGACAAACAATCTAGAAGCTGAACCCCTGTCCAGATAACGGGTTCTGAAGGCAGACACATTTCAATCATTTGCTGTAACCTTGCACAAAACTACAAGCTATTAAGACAAAGCCACTTCATACTAAGAATTTCTTTGAAGACCAATGAGGTAATAAATATGCTTTACACTGCAGCTGGCATGGAGTTAAATGTTTGATATTTTTATAAAACATTTTATAAAACATTTAACATATATAAATGTTAAATATTTTTATCACTTGTGAAAGATCAGTCAATCCACTAATAACTAATAGATATCCTCTGTGAAAATCCATTGTTCACAGGAACTCTGAAGTCAGAAAGGTCATTCATAAAGCCCCTCTACCTCTAAGATACTGTCATCTAGAATTAAATGACCCAAAGTTGCTTCTCCATTCTGTTATTCCCTACTTAACACATTCCCCATTGATGAGATCACAGGCACATGTCTGGTTTTTTCTGTATTTGAACGTATGCTTGGTCCTCTTGTGTGTAGAATAAATGTTCTTACCCAGTAAACCCGCTTTCTAATCTCTAATGTTCTCCTCTCCACTGTTTCTGATAGGGTCTCACTATTTAAGCCATGGCTGTCCTGGAAAAATATCCAAAATCTTATGTTACAAGCCTTTCAAGTTTTCTTAAATGCTAAAATATGATTTAACAACACCATAATTATCAGTTCTCCAGTAAACTCTGAAAGTACATGGTTGTTCTCAGTCTGTCACCCCTTACCAACATTAAATGTGCTCAAGATGACCCATCACCACCACCCCACCTGAGCTCAAGGTAAGCAAAGACAGTCATAAAGATTGCCAGCATAGTCTTTACCTATGGTAAAAAAAATTCATTATTGCTAACCAGGACTGCCTCTAAGTCATCAGTATGCACAAAGTAAATAAAGACAACAGGAAGCACCACAGTATCTACATGTAGGTAGTATATATAAATCTTTTTAATCTGAATGTATGTATTTATACCATGTGTGTTCCTGGTCCCCACAGAGTTCAGAAGGACCCCCTAGAACTGGAGTTACTGACAGTTTCACCACCATTAAAGTGCTGAGAGATGAATGCAGGTCCTCTTTCAGCACGTGCTCTTAACTGCTGAGCCATCTCTCCAGGCCTCAGATAGCTAAAATCTTTTCAAATACAAATATACTAAGCCCAACTCCAATGCCACCCCATGCCAACTGACTTATTTCATTTGGGAGGAAATGTTAAGATCATAAATGATTTAAATAACTGCCAACAGTAACTAGTCAATGACAAAGCATGTGGATGTTCCCTATTAATATGGAGAAAAGCTCGGGGTATGGTTATGTACAGAAAAGAAAAGTGAGTACACATACTTTACGCTGTGTGTACCCAACATCCTAAGAGACACAATTCTTAGGGAGAGATAAACTTCTGTGCACACTCTGAACCTATTTTTAGTTCCCAGCATTCACATGGTTGATGTCTCAAAGCTATCAATAAACTACATTTTCAGGGGATCCAATGTCCCCCTCTCCAGGCAGCAAACACACAAACATGATGCATTAAGTCAGTAATCATGGACTTAAAGACAAACGAAGTCAAGTATAAGGACACCAGAGTCACTAATGCCTGTTAGTACACTAGCTAGGTTAGGATTTCTTTCTCACATTTTCTGCCTGTAACAATAACCCATGGGCCGGGTGTGATGCCACACAGCTTTGACCCCAGCACTCAGGAAACAAGAGTACAGTCTCTGTGAATTGAGGCCATCCTAGTCTACGTCACAAGTTCCGGGACAAGAGCTACATGAGACCCTGCCTCAAAATTTTAAAACAACTAAGCAGGGCTGCAGAGGACGTGAGTTCAATTCCCAGCACCCATGTTGGGCAGCTCACTGCAGTAACTCCATCTCCTGGGACTAAAACCTTCTGGCTCAGAGGACACTGTCTGAATATACCACACACAGGAGCACATAATTAAAAATAAATCCTTAAAGTGGATGGTAGTGGAACACGCCTGTAATCCCAGAACTCCGGAGGCAGACAGGCGGATCTTTGTGAGTTCAAGGCCAGCATGGTCTACAACTGAGGCTACACAGAAAAACCTGGTCTCAAAAAACTAAAATTAATTAAAAACCCTTAAAAAAGAATAGCCAACATTTTACTTCAGACTAGAGTCTGTTGAGGTCACATTTGAAGCCATTGGAAAAAGACTTCCACGAGAAAGAAATCCACAATATGTATTGTAAACTCACATCTTACGTTCACAGGGTACTTATCTACTATACACCAGCTACAGGTTGGCTCTTCAAAAACAATGTCCAGGATGGATCACACTATCCTCCCTCGGATGTCACCAGAACAGACCGTGGCGCTGTATTTGAATATCGGCTTACACTGAACTTGAGACCCAATGTGCCATTCGCTCTTTACAAGGTGAACCCTCATGGGGCTAATTAAAACCACTGTGCTCGGAGTCGGCAATCTACTCTCATGCTCTGAGCAAATACTACAGCAAACACTTGAAAAGGTTTCTGAAACCCGACACAGTCGTATCTCCTACACATTCAACAGAAAACTAAACCTCGGACGGAACTCATCCTCCTGGATCACTCGAGCAAAACGCCGCCGGGTTAATAACGGAGGCTAACAAGCAAAAACGAAGTCGAGTTTTTCTGGAAATTGGAGCACTCTGTGAACGCGGCACAATGTACTGTTTCTGGGTCACCAGGTCTCGGGAACAGCAGGCAAACCCGGGACTGCCAAAGCCCACGTGGAGACAAGCCAGGTGGTCTACCTCGCTGCCGCCAGCCCCTAACCTCCCCAAACCGAAATGCGTCTCTTCTGAACTCACAGACTTCAGCCAACCTGAAACAATAACCTGGCCCCTGGGTAGACTGCTCAAAAGAAAGACAAATTGAAAACCAGAGATCCAAATTGCTTGCGCACTCACCGGCCCACAAGAAGACAGAGGTAGAGAAAGTGGGAGGTGAAGAAGCGACCTAAGTAATGGGCCTCGGAGTTTGATTGGCTGAGTTCAAGGAGCCGCCCCGCCACGCCCCGCCACGCCCCACCCCACCCTACCCGCCCCGACCTTCAAGAGTGTGGTTGCAACTCTCTGTTTTAAGATTGAATTCCTACACCAAATTTGTTTCTTAGTGAAAGCACAAAACACAGGCAAACATGGGATAATTGAAGGGATTTAGGTATGTCCTCGCTTACATGGGTCTGTTTCCATCTATTTCAATTTCCATCCTGAGTTAACCTGTGGTCGGTCCTTTGAGACCTCAACACTGTTAGCCTGTGCAAGGTCCAATTATAATCAGTTTATAACCATCCAGGTTAGAAGTTGTAGTCACGTTAATTTTCAAGCTAACAGACAATGATTAACCTTAATTAACAGTTGGTTTAGCGTTTATCCTTTTAATTCTCAAAAGATGAAACACAAATAGCCAAGAATCATACACACACACACACACACACACACACACATCCCAAAAAAGTTCAACATCATTAGTCATCAGGAAAATACAAATCAAAACTTCTTTAAGATTTCATCTTACCCCAGTCAGAATCAGTCAAGTTCAATAAAACAAATAACATTTCATACTGGCAAAGATGTGGGAAAGGAAAACACTGATTTGGTGGTGGTGGGAGTGCAAAGCTGCACGGCCACTATGGAAATCAGTATTTATACACGCTTGGGCATATACTCCAAGGATGCTTCATCCTACCACAGAGACACATGCTCAACCATGCTCATTGCTTTTCTGTTCATAACAGCCAGAAATTAGAAACACCCTAGATATCCGTCAACAGATAAATGGATGGGGGGGTGATTACTGTACAATAAAATTCTATTCATCTGTTTAAAAAGGAAGGAAGGAAGGAAGAAAGGAAGGAAGGAAGAGAAAAAGAAATTACAAGCCAGGCATGGTGACACATTATCTTTTGTCCCCACAGTTGGGAAGAAGAGGTAGGTGAATCCATGAGTTCAAGGCCTGGTCTATAGAGTGAGGAGGAAAAATCAAGGCTACACAGAGAAACTCTGGGAAGAAGAAGGAGGAGAAGGAGATGGAGAAATAATTATGAAATTCACAAGTAAATGGATAGAACTAGAAAAAAATCATCCAGAGTGAGGTAACCCAGACCTAAAAGACAAATATGTAATACATCTTTTCTTATATATATCTTTTGTGTCACAGACTGGCCTCAAACTCAGAGATCCACCAGCCTCTGCTTCCAGAGTGCTGGGGTTAAAGGCATGCATGTACCAGCACCAAGCAAGAATGTTATCCTTTGAGTTTTCAATAGGCATGCTATAATTCATATAACCACAGAGGTTATGTATAGAGTGTGGACAACGAGGAGGAAGGGGGATCTCCAAAGAAAGGAAATAGAATGTATAACTGTAGAAAGAAGGGAGACCAGAACCAGAGAATTAATGAGAATGAGGATGAGAGAGAGAGAGAGAGAGAGAGAGAGAGAGAGAGAGAGAGAGAGAGGAGGGGATATAGAGAGGGACAAGGAACTAAGGGTCATACGGAAACCTACTACTGCAGACACTTCTTAAAATATACAAGTATGAAAGAAACCAAAATGGAGTTGCCAAGTAACAGGGGTGACAAAGCCCTGACTGGACATCTCTCACCACCAAGAGAAACCTCCAGTGCCAGGAATAAGTTACATGTAACTGAGCTGTTAGCCAAAGGGGCTCCATGGATACCCCCAAACAACTAAGTCTATTGCCACAGTGCTGGCTGCTCTCTACAAACTGATGGTAAGGCCTTATTGCTAAAAATGATACTTACATACCTCACTGAATACGGAGGAGTCAAAGCTAACGCCTAGTTAGAGCCTTTCTCCCCACTGACTACTTCATGGTACTGGAAGGTACTATGAACACTACTGATATAGTTTAGGGGTCTTGAAATGATACAGTCCTGGGTTCATTTTCTCAGAATTAAAAGACATAAAAAACCTGAAGTATAACAGCAGAGAAATCTCAAGCATCTCAAACAGATTCAGCAATTGAAGAAAAGTGTTTATTAAGGGTGAGGAAACACACACAGACAGCCGACCCACAGAGAAAAAGACCCTCTGTAGGGCTGGAGAGATGGCTCAGTGGTTAAGAGCACTGACTGTTCTTCCGGAGGACCTGAGTTCAGTTCCCAGCAACCACATGGCAGCTAACAACTGTCTGCAATTCCAAGATCTGACACCCTTATACAGTTATACATGCAGGAAAAACACCAATTCACACAAAATAAAAATAAAGTATTTTTAAAAAGAAAAGAAAAAGACCCTCTACAAAGAAGGGGACGAGCTTGGAAAGCCAAAAATACAATCTCTTCTCTAGGGCAGGGAGTGTTAACTCTTTTGAAGAGTTTTCTTCCCCTAACTTAGGGTTTGTCAGTTTGTAGAAAGCTAGGATGGTTGGTTGGCCCAGAATTGCTGTGTGGCATGTCTTGAACAGGCCTTAAATTTACTAAATGAGTCCATCATCATGGGGCTTACTAGTGGGAAACAAAAGCCTACAGAGTACTTGTTTTAAGGTGGCATGTAGTGGTATTATGCCGGTAATGTAAGTATTTGTCCCGCCTATAAGTTTAATAAAAAGCTGATTGGCCAAAGGCAAACAGAAAGTGTGGGTGGGGCTACAAGGCTAAGAAAACTCAGGAACATCTCAGAGGAGACATAGACATCAGACACAGATGCCAGAGAGTAGCCACAGACACAACGAGGAGACGAGACGGCAGCAGACACAGAGGAAAGAAGCTGAAATGCTGCTATGAGAAAAAGTACAGAGCTGCACGGCTGAACAAGATAGGTTGAGTTCAGATGAAGGAGCTAACAAGTTATGTGCCTGGGTCCTAGGTCAATTAGCATAAAAATAATATATGCCTGTATGTGATTATTTGAGGGAAAACAAGACCAAGAGTGAGACTAAACCTTTGGTCCAGGCCTAGAAAGTCGAGGCCAGAATCATTTGTAACAGTGACAAGCTTTTGTCTCAAGTCAGGAGGGTGAAGAAGCTGGCCATTCTGGAAAATTTGCCACATTTATTACTCCCCTCCCTGTTTTTCTGCCTAATAGTGAGTCTAGCTCCTAGTTTCTCACTACCAAAGGAGACAGGTAACCAACCCAACTACAAACCCTTCAATCTACATTAGTGATCTACTTGGATGATATTATGCTGGTGCAATCGTGGCATAGAAGATGTTGGAATAACCAACCATTTTTGGTTGGATTTAAGGGCCACTGCATGGTTAAACCCATGCCTAACACTGCTCAGGTGGTTAAGAACCTGAGACTAAACCTAGGACCTAAGGAATATAGCAATAAAATGCCTCCTAATGACAGTCTAGTATAGTATACCCATAAATCAGTATCTCCCTCAGCCATCATCAGAGATGCTTCTTTCTACAGCTGATGGGAACTAACATAGAATCTCACAACTAGACAATGTACAGAGAGACTTTGAAACACTCAGTCCTAAATGAGATGTCTTCTTCACAAAACTCCTTCCGTTGGGGTTCAAAAACTGTGTGGAAGAGAAAACAGAAAGATTGTAAAAGGCAGTGGTGATGGAAAACATCAAAAAAAACAACGCCTTCCAGACACAATAGGACTGATGCACATAAAGACCATGGCAGGACCTACACATGTCCAGGCCAGATGGAGTCACAGCTCTGGACACAAGCTCCCACCACTAATTAAGAGGCTATCTGCAATTAATACCCACTTACAATAAAAAAAGCTTCTCTGATAGATTTTTATTGGGTTTATAATTAGCCACATTTAAAGGCAGGCCCTATACCCAACTAGTATAAACTCAGTAGTATTTTGGAGATTCTTTTGTTTGTAAAAAAAGCAGGCACCCTATTCCACTCCCATCTCAAATGTTTCTCCTTATTCTCAATGTTCCTCTTCAAGTTTTAGATTGACTCTGCCCATTTGCTTGGTGAAGAATTTCTACTCTGGTTCTTTTTTTTTTTTTTTTTTTTTAAACTTTATTTATTTGACTTGGTGTTTTGCCTGGAACTGTAACTGAAACTACAGACAGTTGTTAGCTGCCATGTGGGTGCTGGGAATCGAACCCGAGTCCTCTAGAAGAGCAGAGGGCGCTCTCAACCGCTGAGCCATCTCTCCAGCCCCCTGGTTTTTTTTTTTAAAGCCTTTTTTTTTTTTTTTAATGTTCCACTTACTAATTTACTTTTGTCGTCAAAAAGGCAGGGGAGAGTAGTCTGAATTGGGTTATGAGGCCCGCAAGGTACCTCACCTCAGCCATTGAACTCGCTCTGCTGGCCGTGAGTCTGTTCCAAGCTCCGGCGAGGGAGGCATCCGCCCACTCCGGGGCATCTCCTGCCCAGTCTGCCCACGCGAGAAGCCCTGCTCTCTGGGAACTCACCTCCCCACTCGGGGAGAGCCCTGCTAGGGCTGCGAGAGGCCCTAGTCTCAGACCTTCCCAAGGGACCGGAGAGTGACAAGCACTCAGCACGTGGCCCCGCTGATGAGCTTCCCCCGCCCGGGGGGCTGTTCTTGGTGAATAGCCTTATAAAGCTGCAAAGCGATTCGTATTTTACGGTTATGGTGGTTTCCCATAAGATATTGCGCGCCGTTTATTTGCATGGCTCTTAGCCCCACCTCCCGCCACAAACTGGAAGTCGGCGCTTCTCGGCTGTGCATGATGACGTCAGAGTTCGAGCGCCATGGGGCCACGGCGGCGGAGATCTGGGTGCAGAAGACAAGGTGAGAACTCTGTTCGCGCGCAGGGGAGACAGAGGGGACAGCTCACTTTTTCATAATGCAGTTAAGTGTAAAGAGGCATGTGGACCCGAAACAGTAAACATAACTGCCAAGCACTGTTAATAACTAATGTCATTCAATTAAAAGGCCTTCGTTATTGAGTCTGGCCCTTCGAAAGGATGAACGCGTAAACAGTAAAGTGATTAACTACTTACGTCAACAGTTTTAATATACATCCGATTTCAGAAAGTAAAATTCGGATCTTGGAATTGTAGACTATGTTCTTAATCGTACCCTATTAAGTTATGGTCTCAGTGTTATTCGGACAACTATGAGCTACAACAAACTTCAAGGTTCTGAAGCTCCAATAAGCAAAGCTGGCTGTAAGCTGGTCCAGATTGTAGAACACTTTACGGACCATGATCACATAATCTAGTTTGAAGTAAGGCATTGAAGACCAAAGGTTATGAGGCCCAAGCCACAAGTAATGGACTTTAAACATCTCTGTAAATTTATTTCTCTATATGGACAGGATAGCAGTTTAGGAAAGACAGCTCAGATTTTCTCAAGAGTAGTGAGTGTTGCATTTATTTGTAAATGTTCAAAAGAATATCTTCAATTATTTCTTTAAGAAATTATTTAAACTTTATGTGTATTTTTTTCTCTATGTATGTATGTGATAGGGCTAGGGATCCAGACCAAGGCCATTCCAGGCTCCTAGTAGCCCTGCCAGAGATCAGCCTTAGTTTCGGTGTACTAGAGCTGGCTGTGACTGAGCAAGGAGTTCTTGGAAAACCATAACTCAGAGGCAACCAATCAGCAGGTGCTCCACAGCCTTCTGCTAGCTAAAGATAGCTTTTTCTACCCTGCTGCTAGATAGTCCCTAACCATGAGCGCCAACTACCAATCCTATAACAGCCAGTGAACTTTTTGTTTAAACCTACCAATCAAGCCCCTAGACTAACGGCTCCTCCCTGGAATTCCCCAAGCACTGCTTAAAAGGAGCCTGCAAGCTTCCCTCTGGGTTGCCACTTTGTCAGGTGATTAGAACCCCAATATGTTGGATTTTTTAATAAGCTGTTATTGATTACATACGTGATTTGGTAGTTTTGTTTTATTTATGAGACTGCTTTTGTGTCCTAATGTGTACACCAAGTGTGTTCCTGGAGACCAAAAGGGGATTGGATACCTTGGAACTGTGATTACTGACAGTTGTGCCCCACCATGAGAGAGATGGAACATGAGCCCAAATCCCCTGAAAGAGTAGGGGAACTTCTTTATCACTGACCTATCTCTCCACCTCTTTTTAAATTCTTCAAAAGAATTTGTCAGAAAGATAGGCATGTTGGCTTATGCCTTTAATCCCAGCACTAGGAAGGGAGGATCTTGGGGCAGGAGGATCTCAGAGTTCCAGGCCAGCCTGGTCTACAAAGTAAGTTCCAAGACAGCCAGGACTATATAAACAGACTTTGTCTCATTGTGAGGAGGCTAGAGAGTTGGCTTGTGCTTAAAAGCACTTGCTCTTCCAGAAGACCTGGGTACGATTCCAAACAACCACATGGCTGCTCATAGCCATCTTACCTGATTTTATGCCATCTTCTGACCTTCAGATGCATGCATCAAGCATTCATGTGATGCATATACATATTTGCAGACAAAACACCCACACATGTAAACATAAAATAACTCTTATTTTTTGTTTTTTAAGGTTTGTCAGCAGATTCAAGGGCAGAGATACAACCTAAGTTTTTTCAGAGACCTCTCCACTCACGCACACCTAGTACTCTTGGCTTTAAGGTAGAAAGGAGTTTGAGGAGTGTGCAAGATGAGCCAGAGTTGGAACTTTTTTAAAAGAGATATTAACATACATTTTAAGCATAAGGGTTAAAAGAAATGTCTTAGAAGAAAAAGACCACAGAGCATGAGTGGTGTCTTCTTTAAGAAGAATCTCCCTTCTTTATAATAGACATATATGCAAGATTTATGACTTTTGGCTCTTAAAAGAGTTGTTAAAGAGTTTAAATGAGATCACATTTCTTGGGGTAGATCTGGCAGAATTATAATGTCAAAGTCTAGATCATGAGGGATGGATATGCAGGAAGTTAGGTTATCTTCATGGAAACAATGTTCATGGTTTAGAATGGGAGAGATATGAGCCCTATTCATTGTCATATTTTTTTAAAGATTTATTTTTTATATATACAGTATACAGAAGAGAGTACCAGATGTCATCATAGATGGTTGTGAGCCACCATGTGGTTGCTGGGAATTGAACTGAGGACCTCTGGAAGAACAGTCAGTGCTCTCAACCTCTCCAGCCTTCACTGTCATCTTAACATAAAGATATTTGAATATCTGTGTCAGCAACCTTCACAGCACATGTTACTTTTGCTGGAATTCTTGCTTCTCAGCTGCAGAGGGACTTCAGCCAGACTCTGGGATGTTAGGCCCCTCTCCTTTCCATGTCCCCGAATCTTTCATGTGTTTATATTTTGCATTAGTGTTGAGTATATATTAGACCATCTTGGTTGTGTAGTAATTCTTTGCTCATTGTTCCTGCCTTTAGCTTCCGAAGTGCTAAATGACTCCAAGAGAGTTAATAATGGCAACAAAGCGACAGAAGACTGTCCTCCTGGCAAGAAAATGCGCACAGGCCAGGGAAAGGCGCCTGTGGCTGAAGGGAAGGGTGCAGACGGGACAAACGGTAACGTCTTCCTTCCCTCTGTGAAGATGTAACTCATTTCTCCATCATTTGGGCATTCTGCAGTCTGCTTTGGCAGATCTTTGTTTTCTTACATTTGAGTTGGATTAGGCAGAAGCCCTGGATTGCTCAGGAAGGGCAAAGTTTTCTAACCAAGACAGCTCCTTTGGTTCCCACATAAGTAATGAGAATGCACATTTATGTTCCCACAGGCTCTGTGAAAGCCTTGCTGCTTAAGGGCAAAGCTCCTGTGGACCCCGAGTGTACAGCCAAGGTGGGAAAGGTAAAAACATCTGGAACAGAGTTCCTTTGTTATTATGATTCCTATCTAGAACATTGCTGGTGATTAATTTTCTTCAGAGTTGAGAAATGAGGGTGGTAGGGTTTCAGATTAGCAGAATATTGGGCCTGGAGAGATGGCCCAGTGGTTAAGAATATTTGTTGCCAGTGGTTAAGAATACTTGTTGCTCTTCAAGAGAACCCTATGTGGGTTTCATTCCTAGCACCCACATGACATTCAGAACCACCTGTAACTCATTTCTAGGGTCTCTGATGCCCTCTTCTGACTTCCACAGGCACCAGGCATACAAGTGGAGCACATACATACATGTAGACAAAATAATGAGTAAATTTAATTTTTAAAAATTTAAGAAATTTACAGAATGTTAATATATTTACCCCAGGGGTTGCCATCAGCTTTTCACAACCAATTTTTTTTTTATCACCCGGTAAATGTTATGAGTGGTAAGGGAGGACAGTGTGGTTTTAATGAGAAACTGTTGTGGAATGTCATAAGTTACTGATGAAAGGGGAAAGGATTGGAAGGATCTAGAAGAAAGCCTTGTTGTGTTGCACAAATTCTACCCAGAGTCAGATATTGGGGCAAATGCTAACAGATCAGAGAGACAGAGAAGGACGCCACAGCCACTTCTCACCACTCTGATCTTCTGGCCGAAAGGGAGATCCTGTCTCCATGAATCCTCGAACTGAACAGGGGAAGTGAAGGGGAGCACTAGGCTGAACTCCCGTCTGTCTCCCACCTTATGTTCATTCTCTACACAGCCACATCACTTCCTGCTTCAACCTTCCTAGTGCTGGGATTAAAGGTGTGTGCCACCACTAACCAACTTTGCCCTTGAACTCACAGAGATCCAGACGGACCTCTGAGTACTAGGATTGATGGCCTGTGCCACCACTACCTAGCCTCTATGGCTAACTCTGTCCTCTGATCTTCAGGCAAGCTTTATTTGATACACAATATATTACTATATACTTCTAAGCAGGGTTTTTTTTTATTTTTTTGAGTTAGAATCTTTAGGTCTCTAATTAGAAGAATTATTATGTTTTAGTTTTAATAATAATAGGCTGCTTGTAGAACATACATTTCCATTTCTCTTCCTGGAAGACAAATATTGGATGTGCTAGAGAATAAACCTTAAAGCAGTAAAGAAACAAATAGGGTCTCACTTTGCCCTCAGGACTGAGTACATGGATGCTGTTTGTTTTCTCTCCCAGGCTCATGTGTACTGTGAAGGAGATGATGTCTATGATGTTATGCTAAATCAAGTAAGAGGATAAGTCATTCTAATTGCTGGGATTTCTTTTTCATTGTTTTAGTTACAGTTATTTATTTAGCTTTTGTGTGTATGTGTGTGGAGGCCAGAGAACAGCTGGGAAGTGTCAGCTCTCTCCTTCTGCTGAGAGGCTCCAGGTCCCTGCGATTAACTCAGCCCTTACTCACTGAGTCCTCTCGCTAGCCCAGGCTGTCAGAATGTCTTTGTAACATAAACTGCTCACATGTTTCCAAAATTGAAATTGGCTTTTTGGTTATCACGATCTACTTTTTCCCCATGTTGAAGATGTTTTGTTTGTTTTGAAGGGTTTCCTGTAGTGTGTTTTTTGTTTTGTTTTTTGAGGCAGAGTCTGATGAAGCCTAGGCTTGATATAGAGCCTAGGATGACCTTCCACCTTGGATCTTTTTACCTCCATCTTCCAAGTGTTAGCATTTTAGACATGCACGTGGATGGGATGTGTTTTTATGTAGTAGTTGGGATCAAACCCAGGGTTTTGTGCATGCTAGGCAAACTAGGTAGTCCACCATTTATATGTGTGTGTGTGTGTGTGTCTGTGTGTCTGTGTGTCTGTGTGTCTGTGTGTGTGTCTGTGTCTGTGTCTGTGTGTGTGGTGTGTGTATGAGACAGGTTCTCACTGTGTGGCCCAGGCAGACCTTGAACATGTGTATAGTCTTCCTGTCTCTATATCTGTAGGCGTGGGACTTTGGGGGCACAGCTCTCTCACCCAGTTCATACTGACATTTTAAACTTGTGTAGTTAATCTTTTTTAATTAAAAAAGCATTATTACTGTGAATGCATGATGGGAGGAGGCGCATACCACAGAGGAACTTTGTGGACTCCATTCTCCATCCTACTAACCCTAAACCCTTCTCACCTTTGTTGTGTGTGTGTTGCTGGCCTCCAACCAACAGTAATCTCATCCTTCTGCCTCAGCCTCCTGAGTGTTAGAATTACAAGTATGCACTGCCATTTTCTGTTTCTTTTCTTTTTCTCCCAGTTTGAGAGACCAAGCCCAGTGCCTTGTACTTGCCAAACAAAGCTCTACCATTCAGCTACATCCCTAACCAGTCTTTTCGTTTATTTATTCTCTCTCTCTCTCTCTCTCTCTCTCTCTCTCTCTCTCACACACACACACACACACACACACACACACACACACACACACTGTTGTTTTGAATAGTACTTGCTCTGTTCATTTATTTCCTGTAGATGACTCGTCTAGAATTTATTTACCTTTACCTTTGTGTGTATATACATGGGTGGGTGTTCTTATGAGTGCACATGTATTTTTACATATTGAGGCCAAAGGTCAGCTTCAGATGTTGTTCCTAGGTGCCATTGACTAGTTTTTTTTTTTTTTTTTCTTGAGAAAAGTTCTCTTGCAAATCTGTAACTCGCTTAATAGGCTAGATTGGCTGGCAGTGAGCAGGCTCCAGGAATCTAGCTATCTCTGGGATTACAATTAGCATCACCACGATCAGGTTTTTACATGGATTTTAGGGATTGAACTCAGGGTCTTATGTTTGATTAGGTAGTACTGACTGAACTTTCCCATCATCCACATATTTCTATTTATTGATCTGATATATGTAATTTTAACATATAGCATTCCTTTTTACTAGTTCTACGTAAACTATTATAAGCTGGGCTGGGGAACTGACCGAGTCAGTAATAGTTGCAGTGTAAGCCCGAGGACCTGAGTTTGGATCCCCAGCACCTAAGTAAAAAACTGCTCACCAAGCACTAGGAGACTAGGAGATGGGAGGATATATGGGCTTGCCAATGAGCTCCAGGTTTGGCCAGAGACCCTACCTCAAACCATAATGTAGAGTGAAAAAACTATCCATGGAGAGCTTTCAGGAGGACCCCATTAATGTAGGTTGTTGGGGTTGGGTAGGGAGTTTCAGGAAGCTTCCGAGATACCACTTTTAAGTTCCAAGAATCAATCGCTAAGTTCCTGTTTATATTCTTGTTCTTCCAGGGTCTGTTATTTTCATTATGCTATGCTTCTCATTGTGGCAATTATTGAATATTTGTAACCAAGGAAATGTCACTGGTTTATGTGGCTGAGTTTCTTTATGTTGTTCTTCTCCCACTTGTCACAGACCAATCTCCAGTTCAACAACAACAAGTACTATCTTATTCAGCTGTTAGAGGATGATGCCCAGAGGAACTTCAGTGTTTGGATGAGGTGGGGCCGAGGTAAAGGCTTGAGGGTGGATTATGTGAGTTGCCATTCAGAAGCACAGAGGCAATGCAGTGAGTAGGTGTAAGTCTGTGAAGGGCTCAGGAACCCGGTTGGGTGTTTGAGGTTGGGAAGTGGCAGGCATCCCATTAGGAAGTTTTGTGAGGCTGAGCAGACTCCCTCTGTCGGACTGATGGTACTGCTTATAGGCTGTGACACCTGGTATTTTGTGTCAATGTGATGTGTTGCCTGAGCCCCTGCACCTTTCCCTTCCTCCTTTCCTGCCTCTTAGTCACAGATAAGCAGGGAGACCTCAGAGAGACGGTGTGTTACTACTGGAGAGTTAGACTTGGGGTCCAGGGCACAGACCCACCCTGTGTTTGGCATTTACTTTGCAGTTGGAAAAACAGGACAGCACAGCTTGGTGGCTTGTTCAGGTGACCTCAACAAAGCAAAGGAAATATTTCAGAAAAAGTAAGTGCTAAAAAGCAAATTTTAAAAAGCATACCCTTCTTAGATCTCTTGTTGAAGAATTTCATGTAAGGGATAATTGGGCCTAAATGTTCATTCCTTTTTACTCTGACACCCTGTAATTAGAACATGAAATTGTATTTTTAGTCAGTGATTAAATCAGCCTGAAACCTTGAAGCTGACCAGAAGAATTTAGAATGTTTTAAACACAGCAAGCAAATCTAAAATTAGAAACAGCCTGAGACTGTTCACCTGGAGTTTAAACTTCTCATGGTGATTTTGAGGCAGACTTTCTAGAGTCTAGATACATGTTGCTTTCTGGGAAAAGCATTGGTTGTCTACCTTTCATTTCATATATCAGTGACTTCAGTGTTTGGGGCCTTTGGGAAGCCTGGGAAGCTTTAGTCCCAACTTTGCCTGACCCTTTGTTCCAGGTTTTCTGCCATTCAGTGTCCTGCTGATGTACAGCTCACACTATGAAGCACCGGTGTGTGCCTGAGCTGTGAGGGGACACAAATGGTTTTGATATTGTGTTAGGAAATTGCTGTCTGCCTCCCTCTGGCTGTGGACATTGATTGGTATGGTTTTCCCACCCCTTGGCCTCCAGATTCCTTGACAAAACGAAAAACAATTGGGAAGATCGTGAGAACTTTGAGAAAGTGCCTGGAAAATACGACATGTTACAGATGGACTATGCTGCCAGTGTGCAGGTAAACTGAGTCTGCAGTAGGTGTTTTCGAAATACCATGTCTAGCCAGGTGGTGATGTCAATGCAGTCCAGAACAGGCTGGGATATTTGGAGTCACTGCTGTTTCTCACCTCGGATAACTTCATCCTTGATTTCAAAGGACCAGAATATGCCTTTCTGTTGTGTCTATAGTCATAAGGCTGTAGTCTCCCCTGTTATGTCCTGGAACTCTTGAAGCAAAGGCCCTGCTTCCTCAAGTTCAGTGTTATATACCAAGAGAAGATGGATAGAAACTGTTTAGAGCTGGCTTCATTTCTACACCACTGGGATGGGGGTCAAGGCTGGAGGTGCAGGCCAGAAGTAGAATGCTTGCTCCACATGCATGAGGCCCCAGGTTCAAAACTGAGAATCACAAAAAGAAAGAAAAATAATTTTGACAAACTAAGGTTTTCAGAATGCTGAGAACTTTGCTAAAAACTCATAGATCTGAAAATTAAGAAGTTTTTTATATTAATGTGATCAGAAGATTTGTGGGATAAGAGCTATGTTTGCATACTTAAAGACTTTTGGAAGGGCTGTTTGCTCTTACCCTGAGTGCTTCACTGTGAGGGAGCTCCATTGGGTTGGAAATCATATTGGCTAATCTAACCAGATTCCTAATAGGACAGACGTACCAGCATGCAAACCCACCAAGGATCATTTTAGCCCTGCTCCCTCCAGAGGCTCAAACACGCCCTTCAAATGTTAGAAGTTGTGTTTATTGCTATAGGATGAAACTAAAACAAAGCAAGAGGAGTCTCTCGAGAGTTTGAAGCCACAGTCACAGCTGGATCTCCGAGTCCAGGAGCTGATTAAACTGATCTGTAATGTGCAGACAATGGAGGAGATGATGATAGAAATGAAGTATGACACCAAGAAAGCCCCACTTGGTAGGACTTCAAATTCTGTCCTATGTATCTCCTAGCTCCTTACTGAGCACTGGCAGCACTATTTGCACTATTTAAGGACTGACCACTGAGAGTACTGAGTAGGCTCCTGGGATCTGGAGTTAGGGTGTGAGAGGATGGTGCTGTTTGAAAAACTGAGTTTAACTGGGCAGGGATAGATAGTCTACAAGGATAGGACCCTATTTTGGAGTCTGATCTCTGACTGGACCTCCAGGAAAGCTGACAGTGACGCAAATCAAGGCAGGGTACCAGTCTCTCAAGAAGATCGAGGACTGTATTCGGAGTGGCCAGCATGGGCGAGCACTTCTTGAAGCATGCAATGAGTTCTACACCAGGATCCCACATGACTTCGGGTAGGTCGTGCTGTGTCTCTGCTTTGTGCTACTCACTCTTATTCCTTAAGCAACTGTAGCAGCTATAGTCTTCTTAATCTTTTATTCCAAAGAAAATTGTCACTTTAAGTAGAACTGGATTCAGTATGCTTTGAGCTAGCTTAGAATATGGAAGTCAGCACTCGGGGCAGAGAGAGACCAGCCTGGCTCCTGTCTCAAGAATAAAAGAAATATGGGACAGAATTTTCCAACTTTATTAGAACCATATTCCTAAGCAAGTGAACTCAAAAGAAAATGGACCCCCCACCCCTGCAAAAAGAAAAAAAATTTTATCTAGCCAGTACATTCTTTTAACATGACTACACCCACAGAAATGCCACTTTTCTGATACTAAATGATTGATATTAAATAAATAAAACACATTACCACCCCAGTTTGTGTGCACTCTAGATGTGTATGGTCCTCAGGATTGAACCTAGGGCCTTGTCCCTGTATCCAGCACTTCCCCTCTGAGCTATATCCTACTAGCTCAGTTCATTCTTCATTCTGGTTTTCATTGTTCTCATTTTTCTGTTGCTTTCTGTGAACTCCATGACCTTGAAATAGCCCTGGATGGTCTGGATTGATGTCAAACTTCCTTGTTGACATCAGTGTAGCTGATTTTGAAAAGGATCCCATAAAGGAATTTCAATTCTAGTTCTGAACATGTAAATCTAAATAGATGCTTTATTCTACTTAGTATAATAATTAATTAGTATATGCATTTAATATCCCTGTATATATTTGGGCTTCAGGGTCTTTTCACAGGCCCTTCTCTTCCAAGTTGGAAATCCTTCTTTATTCATTCATTTATTTGAGACAAAATCTATGTAGTTCTGGCTGCCCTGGAATTCACTACATAGACCAGGCTGGCTTTAGTCTCATGAAGATCCTC
>PVIH01005209.1:23982-54005 GCA_004025045.1 Sigmodon hispidus
TTTTTTTTTTTTTTTTTTTTTTTTTTTTTTTTTTTTTTTTTTTTTTTTTTTTTTTTTTTTTTTTTTTTTTTTTTTTTTTTTTTTTTTTTTTTTTTTTTTTTTTTTTTTTTTTTTTTTTTTTTTTTTTTTTTTTTTTTTTTTTTTTTTTTTTTTTTTTTTTTTTTTTTTTTTTTTTTTTTTTTTTTTTTTTTTTAGTTAAAAGACAAATACCAGTTTTCCAAATGACCTATTATTTTGTCATGTACCTTCTAGCCTCAGAGCAGACAACTCTCAGTGGTTGTATGTCTGTCCTTAGGCTTTCTATCCCTCCAGTAATCCGGACAGAGAAAGAACTGTCGGAAAAAGTGCAGCTGCTAGAGGTGAGCTGTGAATGCCCTGGGAAGTTTCCAGACTCTTTCCTACATCCCTTCACACCAATTCTCGGTCTCATCTTCTTAGGCACTGGGAGACATCGAAATTGCCCTTAAACTGGTGAAGTCAGAGCACCAAGGCCCAGAGCACCCCCTGGACCAACACTATAGAAAACTACATTGTGCATTGCGTCCTCTGGACCATGAAAGTGATGAGTTCAAAGTAATAAAAATTGTCATTTATTTTCATATTCTGACTCCAGTAAAACCTATGCTCCCCATCCCTGAATCTACCAGGAACTTGGGAGTATAAGAACTCTTTCTAACTGCATGGTGAGGCTATTCCAGGCAGACAGTTATGCTAACTTAGAGCAGAAGCCCTGCATCCTTCTGTTCAGACTTGTCTCTTACGGGGTCTCCATTTGCTATTCCTCATTCTTTCCACAGGTGATTTCTCAGTACCTACAGTCTACCCATGCTCCTACACACAAGGACTACACTATGACCTTGCTAGATGTGTTTGAAGTAGAGAAGGAAGGGGAGAAAGAGGTCTTCAGAAAGGACCTTCCTAACAGGTCTGAGTTCAGCTGGATCCAGTTCCTTGCCTGAAGTGCAGGGAAGGAGTTTGGAGGGTGGCAGGACAGCTGTTTTTGTACTTGTGATCAATGTTTTCAGGAGAACAATGGAGTAGAATAACGGGTCTCTCTTAGGATGCTACTCTGGCATGGTTCCAGGCTGAGTAACTGGGTGGGAATCCTGAGCCAGGGACTTCGAGTTGCCCCACCTGAGGCTCCCATCACGGGTTATATGGTAAGTAGAGACTGAACTCTAGAAGAAACCCAAAGGAAAAAAGGATACAATGATGATCTTGGTCTCCCAACCTAGACTGGGATTAGATGGTACTTCTCTGAAAGAGTTAAAACAGCTCTTACTGTGTCCCTCTTTCTTTAAATTCTAAAAGAATGTCTTTTATAAAGTTTAAAGGCAGAGATCTGAGTAGGAAGGGGCAGTGGGAGAGGAACCATGTTCTGTTTGTGAGAACAGAACCTTGTGGTCAATGCTGAATCTTCTTCCTCATATAATGTTTTGTTTTTGTTTTGAGACACAGTCTTATTATGACCTGCGGTGGTTTGGAACTTGCTATGTAGACCAGGTTGGCCTCAAAATCAAAGACCTGCCTGCTTCTGCCTCCTGAATCCAAGAGTAAAAGACTTGGACCACCATGCCAGGACCTTCACATATAATGGACTAGACAGCTGATCTCTATTTTTGTTGATATATTTCAGTTTGGAAAAGGAATCTACTTTGCTGACATGTCTTCCAAGAGTGCCAATTATTGCTTTGCCTCTCACCTGAAGAACATAGGACTGCTTCTTCTATCAGAGGTAAGGCAACAAACACAGCTATAATCTTTAGTTCAGTCAGAAAATTTGACTTTGGATTCAAGAGGTATACCTGGAATGGGATTTCCATTGCATTAGATTCTAGTGCTAAAGCAATGGAATAAAATAGAAATCGGGATGTTCTGGTTGGCTTTGGAATCACCTACTTCTGAACTGGGTAAAAACATTTGTGGACTTTTTGCTTTCCAGGTAGCTCTAGGTGAGTGTAATGAGCTAGTGGAAGCCAATCCTAAAGCAGAAGGATTGCTTCAGGGCAAGCATAGCACCAAGGGGCTGGGAAAGATGGCTCCCAACCCTACCCACTTCATCACCCTGTAAGTACCCAAGCTAAGGCTGCTGGAAGACTTCTTTTGAACTGATAAGAATTACTTGTCTGTTTCAACTTCTGGACCAAATGCTAATGTTGACACATTTTTTTCCATTTGGCAGGAATGGGAGTACAGTGCCCTTAGGACCAGCAACTGACACAGGAATTCTCAATCCAGAGGGCTATACCCTCAACTACAATGAGTTTATCGTCTACAGCCCCAGCCAGGTCCAAATGCGATACCTTGTAAAGATTCAATTTAATTTTCTGCAGCTGTGGTGAATGTTGATCAAGCAAAAGAGGATACAGTCTTCAAACAAAAATCAAGCAATATTATGTTTTTGTACGTTCTGATATTTTGTTTGATAAAATAGTATAAATTTATCTCTGGCTTCTTTGGGCTTTACTTTTCCAAACATTTATTCTTTGTGTGTGGTGTGCATGTTTCTGTGGAGGCACACATGGAGGCCAGAGGAAGGTCACTGGAGTGTGTCTAGCACTCTTCAGACTGTCCTCTGGTTTGGTTGGTTGGTAGGTTTTTTGACACAAGAGTTTCTCTGTGTATCCCTGGCTGCCCTGGAACCAGACTAGCTTACAACTCAGAGATCTGACTGTGCCTGCCTCTAGAGTACTGCGATTAAAGGCGTGGGCCATCACAGCCTGGCCACACTGTCCTCTTACAACAAGGGCTCTTACTGAATCTAGAGAGAAGCTGATGGTCAGCAAGCCCTAGAAATTCAATCCTTTGCACCCTAAAAATGCTGGGATTACAGATATTTACAGCCATAGTCACTCAGTTTGTTTTTTAGATTTTTAAGTATGTGTGTGTTTCTAAGGTGTTTGTGTAGTTATGTATACATGAGTGCAAATGCCAGCAGAGAAAGCTGGATCCCTAAAACTGAGTCACAGGGCCCTATGATGTCTAGTCTTGGTATATCAGCTTAACTATACCTGGAATCACCTAAAACCCAAGTAGCTGAGCATACCTATGAGTGATTGTTTTGACTAGATCACCTGAGATGGAAAAAGCCACTCCTACAAATGGATCACAGCTTCTGGTAGCAGCCCTGTTGTGGAATATTGGTTTAACTATGTAAAGATGTATTACCTTTGTTTACTTTGCATGCCTAAGGCACCTGATTGATCTAATAAAAAGCTAAATGGCCAATAGATAGGCAAGAGGTATAAGAAATAGGGAATGAATAGGAGAAGAAATCTAGGTTCAAGAGAGACAGGGAGGGAGATGCCAGGGCCAGACAGATAGACCAGAAGCAGGAAAGCAGGGCATACAGAATGAAAGAAAAGTAAAAAGCCCCAAGGCAAAATGTAGATGAGTAGAAACAAATTAAATTAAAAGAGCTAGTGGGACATAAGCTAAAGGCTGACCTTTCATAATTAATAAGTCTCCATGTCGTTATTTGGGAGCTAATTGGCAGCCAAAAGAAAATTCCAACTGCACAGCCACATGGAAAGACATAGAAGAAGGAAGCTTTTGTTTTTGCCTGCTTCCTTTCCCAGTTTCTGGCAAGTTTATTTATTCTATTACTGAGGCATTCTTTGACTGGTCTTTGAAACTCCAGTGTAAGCTGAAGACCAGGCACATTCTAGGTATTTTCTAGGACTCTAGTACCAGACTGAAACTGTCTACAATATCCAGCCTCAGGGACTGAACAACTACTGGCCTTAACACTGGGAGCTAACCATTACTGAACTATTAGACTATAGCCTGTGCACCACTGTAACTCTCCTTAGGAAAATACATACATACACACATACACACACACACACACACACACACACACACACACACACATACACACACCTCTGTGCATTCTCTCAGTTCTCTTATTCTAATACGGGTCCTCTGCAAGAGCAGTATGTGCTCATAACCATTGAGCCATCTCCTCAGTCCCCAAACACTTATTTCTTCTGATGTCACTATATCTCATTGCTCTCTGTATCCCACTGCTAGTGACAGATTACTCTGATTCTGTTCTCTCACAGTACATAGCCTTTCCCCTGAGGGACACTAATGAGAGCTAACGCTTTCCCCTTCTAGATTCATTTTTTTCTGTCCAGTGGTGTCTGTTCAATGTTACTATAGACAGAGTGCAGGTTCTAAAGACTCACTTTCCCCATCAAAATCTTAATTATTCCAATTCTGATATCCTAATCATCACCAAATGTCCAAAAATTGCATACTCTTAGCTCTAGAACAGATGGTCAGGTTCACATAGGTGGCTGCAAACACCTTATAGACCTAGAGAATATGGCATTTAAGTGCTTTAATAACTTAGGATTCTGCTGACATGAGACAATATTGCTCCTGGCAGCACCAGTCTACTGCCAAGAGGATGTTGGGCATCAAAGACAAGGATCTAGTCAAATCTACCACCCACTGAAGTATTAGACTACTAAGACTGAAGAAGGGACTAGAGAAATGATTCAAAGGAGGGAAGTTTGAGTCCCAGCACCCATTTCAGGTAGCTCTCAACTCTAGGGGATCAAACACCCGCTTCTGGCCTTCAAGGGCACCCTCACACACATACATATATCCACACAGTGACATAGATACATAAATAAAAATAACTTATAAAAATTGTAAAAACGGGCAGGAGTGATGGCTCAGAGGTTGAGAGCACTGACTGTTCTTCTGGAGGACCTGAGTTCAATTCCCAGCATTCACATGGTGGCTCACAGTCATCTACGATGACATCTGGTACCCTCTTCTGTATACTGTATACATAATAAAAATAAATCTTTTTCAAAAATGTAAAAACTGAAGATGTTATACACTTTTCTAAAAAGAATAAGAGAAGGAAGTACTTCGCAACTCATTCTATAAGACAATATAAACCCAAACCAGATAACAATTAAAAATTTAGAGCAGTATCCTTTAAGATTAATTGTAATGATCAACAAAATATCACCTGAACCTAATTCATCAACATAAAAAGAATTGTATGTCATAACTTAAGTGAGATCACAGGAATGCAAGGTTGGTCCAACATAAACATCAACCAGTAGGGGACAAAACTTACCTGGTATTTCATGAAAAAAAGGCATTGGGGCAAAATTTGATACCTTTTCATGAGAAATATTCAACAGGAATGGAAGAGTACTTCCCTGATAATGAATCCAGGAACCATTGCCAACTTCATGCCTAATAGCAGAAAATATAAAGCTTATATCCTTGGGAGAGGATGTAGCTCTGTTGAAAGAGTGAGTGCTTGTCTAGCTCTGATGAGTATTCTTGGTTGGTGACTAACTACGTCAGGAATTAACTCATACCCCCAAAATGGCTGTGCATACCTGTGAGGAATTTTTGCTTAATAACATCATTTGAAATAGGAAGATTCACTTCTAATCCAGATCTTTGAAGTAGGAAGAAGAGCCTTTAATCCAGATCTTTTGGGTGGGAAGAGCCACCTCTAATCTTGGCCACACCTTTTGCTGGAGTCCTATATAAAGGACCTGAAAGAAGAAAGCTTTTTCTCTCTGCCTGCTTGCTCTCAGCTTCACTAGCAAGTCCATTCTTTCACTGGCATTAGAGCCTGCTTCTCTGGGAATCTGAAGTATACTGAAGACCAGCTAAGCTATTTAGCCTCGTGGACTGAAGAACTACCAGATTCTTGGACCTTCTGTTTTTGGCCAGCTGTTGTTGAGTTAGCTGGAGCACAGCCAGTAAGTCATTCTAATAAATCTCCTTTCTCTTTATATAGAGAGATTCATTCTACTTAAGTTCTGTTACTCTAGAGAACTCTAAATAATGGAGTAGCATATATAAATCCCTGGGTTCACCCCCAGGACGGCACAAATTGGGTATGGTACACTCAGGAGGCAGAGGCAGAAGGATCAGACATTTAAGTTGTTTACAAAGCAAGTTCTGGGCTTCCTGTGACCTTGTCTAAAAACAGAAGGGGTGAGGATCCAAGAACCTAAAACAAGTCAAGTCAGAAAGTCATTTATCACCACTTTCATTCATTATTTTACTGGAGATACAAGCCATGGTAGTTAGTCCTAAGGATATGGTCATTGGTCCCTGGGCTCAGCCTATGTCTGTCTCTCAGGCCCTTTATGGCCTAGCCTGCTATTGGCTACTGAGCATGCCTGCCTGAGGAGATGTTCAGAAGAATACAATTCACTTGAAAAACTGTGATGGCACCATCCCAGCATGATGGCACACACCTGTAATCCCAGGACTAGGGAGACAGAGGCAGACAGATCTCTGAGCTCTGTATATCTTTTATCTTTTTTCTTTTTCTCACCACACCTTTGCTTGGCTAGGGTGACTGACTCCACCCAGCATCATCTATTTCTTTCTGTTTTTGACTACACCTTTAATCTACCAAAGTATGGCTAAGGATTAAAGGCTTCACTAGGGTGGCTGGCTGGCTCCACCCAGCTCCTAATCTAGCTTCATTAAACTTAGCTTTTTAGCAGAGATACCTGTAGGAGCCACAATTACCACTCTGGGAAATTTAAGGGTCCATATAACCACCACGTAAGGCACTGCCATCTGCTGCTCATGAACTCTAAGTATTTGGCAGCAAGGCCCCTTAGAAGATTCTCAAGTGTTGGGAGCCAAGGCCAACTTATTTTTTAGCTCCTATAGCTAGCCAGCAGCTATTTACCAGAAGGCTACCTTCCCTATTGTCTATAGTTTAGCCCGGACTCCTGACTGTCTGGCTTGACCATCTTAGCTCAGCAGGTGACATCCTCCCGCCTTCTCCTGCAGCCCCCCTAGCCCAGCAGGTGACACCCTTTAGATCCTCAACAGATAACAGATAGATTTCCATACTCTCCCTCAAAGGCTTGCCACATTCTTTGGTATTTCCCACCCCCTTCCTCCCAGCTACCTGCATGGCAGAGATTCTGTATAAATATTGCCTGTTACAATAAAACTTGAGGAGGACTTGAACAGAGAAATTTGTCTTATCCTTCCGTTCTTTGTGTTCCTGCCTTCCATTTGTTTCATTCCCAGGTCTAGGTCCACGATGAAGACCCTGCTGGCCGGGGCACTCAAGTGTTTTGCTACCTCCAGCAAACAGAGCTTTCCCAAGAGAATGCTGTTGTTATGAAGAAGCAGTATTTGATTCTTTTTCTTTTTTGTCTATATACACAAGAAGTTTAAATCCATCATATTCAGTTTGTTGCTTACATCAAGGCTCCTGTGAGACTTCAGGAACTGGCCATGTTGCAGCTCTGAAAGCCTGACATTTTATAATTCAAATCCACACAATACACCAGGTCATCTCTGAACCATGGCTCATGTGAGAAACATAACTCGGAAGCTGCTTTTGACTTCATTTCTATGCTCTGGAACCCGTTTTAAGCTTTCTCTGGATTTATGTGGGTGTATGTGACCCACATTGGTGCACCATTTGTAATATGAAGTTCCTGGCCCAGGCTAGTCCCAAGATCTGGACCAGCAGTCCGAAAGTGCCAAAAAAAAAATACACAGAAGCTTATATTCATTTCATGCTGATTAACCTATGGCTCAGGTTCATTGCTAGCTCTTTCTTCTTAATTCAATCTATTTCCATTAATCTGTTAGGCCATATGGCTTGGTACCTTTTCTCAGAGCAGCATGGTTGTCTTCTCTTCTGTGTCTGTTCGTGTCTCTGCTGGTGTCTCTCCTGATGTCTCTGCTCTGCTCTTCCTGTTCCCAGAGTTTTCTTAGTCTAGTAGTCCCACCCACATTTCCTGTCTGCCTTCTGGACAGTCAGCATTTTTTAAACCAACAGGAGAGACAACCATTTACAATGTAACAGAACATAGTTCCACTACAAATGGTGATGGACACCTTTAATCTCAGTATTCAAGAGGCAGGGCAAACCTATCTCTGAGCTGGAGACCAGCCTAGTGTTTATAGTGTCTCAAAGAAATAATATAATTACCCCAGAAATCAATAATTTAATTACCCCTTCTTTAACGTTAGCAGAGCCATGAGTTCTTTGCTAACATTTATGAAATAATGAGTGAAAATTGTGTATGTTATTACCAGGTGAAAATTTCTAGTGCCAGCAGTTACTTGATACATGAAACACAAATCTCTGTGAGATAGGTAGAGTTCTTTTTTTTTTTTTTTTTGTTACCCATAAGATAGCATTTTAGAAAAATAATGAGGTTCAAAGAAGGTTTTTTTTTTTTCATTATTTCCCAGTTTCTATTTATTTACTGATGAGGACAGGGATGCACATACATGTATACATACTATGCTGTACATGCAGAGATCGCAGGATAATTTGCAGGAGTTGATTCTGAAGACCACACTCGGGTTGGTAGTGAAGAGAGAAAACTCAGCTCAAGAAACCCCATTTTGCATTCTAGTAGCTATTTTATAAAAAGGTAAAATAAAGCTTAGTTTCTCATTTCTGGCGGGGGAGTAGGGATGCTGCCCAGGTCTGGGAGAAGAATAGCCATGCCTGATCAGTCCTAGGAAAAGAACATGTCCTAAAAGAATAGACCTAGCAGGGGAGCCTCCCCAGTTCTGAGAGAAGAATACCTGCCCAGCTCTGGGAGATCAGCCAACACATCAGTCCAGGTCTGGGAAAGGAATAGATTCTCCCTTGACTAGTTCTGGGAAAAACCAGCCACCCCAGGTAGGGTCCCTGTGGGGTCCATCCAGGTGGGGTCCAAAGATACTCTGGGGCAGAAAGACCCTAAGCATGAGCCAATCAGTAGCATGTCAACACTGTACCCCCAAGCAGCCAATTTTGTTGTAGCTTTTTCCTATTAAAAAAAAAACAAAAACAAAAAACAAAAAAAAAACCCTTGTAGCTAAGAGCACCAGCTACTTCCTGCTCTGTTGTCACAGAAGCTTGAAGTATGCTCCTGCCTGGCTTGTATTGTGCTGCCAAGAAACCTTGCTGTTTGCATTCTGGACATTTCTGGCTTCGGTGGTCTCTCTGTGGGTCAAGCTCTGAACACAGCAGGTAGCAGGTGCTCTTAATTGCTCAAACATCTCTCCAGTCCCTGGCCCCTTCGTTTTTGAGACAGGATCTCACCTTATAGACCATGCTGTCTTAGAGCTCACTTTGTAAGTCAGAACAACCTCAAGTTCATGTTACTTTTTCTGAGGAAACGTATTATCCTATAGACTAGGTCATATATCACTATGCCTCATAGCAGCTTTTACCTAGCTGGCATGGGAGTTTACACCTTTAATCCCAGCACTGAGGAGGTGAAGGAGGAGTCAGGCGGAGCTCTAAGAGTTCAAGGCTAGAACTTCATAGGTCAGAGTCAATGTAAGTCCATGGACATGATTATTCCATGATTATTCCACTTGTTAACATGTTGTAAGCTTTATGAACTTCATTTTGTTTGTTTGTTTGTTTTGTTTTGTTTTGTTTTGTTTTGGAGACAGAATTTCTCTGTGTAGCCCTGACTGTCCCAGAACTCTCCCTGTAAACCAGACTAATCTCAAACCCAAAAATCCACTTACCTCTGCTTCCCAAGTGCTGAGATTAAAGGTGTGCACCACACATCACCTGGCTTTTTTTTTCCCTGTGAGATAACTTTTATACAAATTATTACTACGAACATTTCAGACAATCTGAAAGAATCCTCTTAGACCTTAAAAAGCAAGCCGTATTAAAATCTGTAATTTACAAAACAACTGTCAAGGCATATGAAAACCATGTTTATTTTTAATGAGATATGCCCTCTCCACAACACTGTTTTCTCTGTGTTTCCTGTCACTTTCGTACTGCTGCACCCCAATGTCCCAGACCAGCTCTGCTCCACCCAGCACTGTCCTAGCCGACAATTTTATTTATTCCTAGTTCAGAAGTGTCCAGAATTCAAGTAACACATGAAAACCTAGGATGTTCCCATGTGTAAAAATGACCCAGCAAGGTTTGAATTTTGAATTAAAGAAATCTTAAGCAGCATGCATTTCAACAATCTAAAATAAATGTTCCTTCAGGCTAAAATCATCAAAAATATAAATTTAAGAAATTATTTCCAGTTAATTTTATGTTTCAATAGACTTCTGATTAATTTGCCATTATTAAGCTACAAATACCTTAAGCATAATTTGGGAAACTAAACACTTGCCTAGTATAATATTCTTATACTAATATAAAACTATCTCTCTTGAAAACCTTACTCTCAATAAAACTATGTGTTTATATAGCATTGTTAACTATGTGAACAGGTGCAATCGTGCTAGCACTATCCAGTAAGTTGTGTGTATTTAGAGTAAGATAGTTCCAGCCGAATAAAGGAGAAAAAAGTACAGAAAAGGATTCCAAATACTGCTTGCCAAAAGCTCTCCTGAAACACCGGCAGAAATGGCGAACAGTGCCTCAGAACCCTGGGGTTTTATTTGTTTTGTCTTGTTTCTGTCCATGAATGACAAGTGCAGAGTGAACTTTTAGTGCACTAAGACACTGACCTTTGCTTTTCCCTATCAAGCCCCTGAAGCCTTAAAGAAACGAATGCATGTCACTGTTAAAAAAAAAAAAAAAGCTAAGGGAAGTTAGAGAGTGGTTTTGAGGCATAGTGAAGAGAGGCTTGGGAGACAAGGATGAGAGATATGGGTCAATGGGATGGGTCAGGGACGAAGAGGTAGCAGTTCAGAGTGAGGAGGAACGTCATTGGCATGATATAGTTCTTGGTCTTACTGTCTCCTGCAAACTCAAGCAAATGTATCATAATTTTAGGTGCCTGAAGACACAAACAGAACATCTTCTATTTGTAAAATAAACAGCCAAGTGACAAAGAGAAGTCCACAGGCCTCAGCACTTGAGACTTTATGGCTTCTCTCAAAGTTCTGTGCTGTGCTCTAACAGGGAGGAGAGGGAGCAAGGATCTAGCTGGAAGGCTATCCCCTTACAGACTCAAGCCTCAGAACTGCAGCTCAGAGACAGAGAAAAGCACTTAAGTGAGATGCAGCTGTGGCCCACAGGTTCTTGGATTGGCAGACTGTGTATAGCAGCCATTATCCAATGGGAAGCCTCTGGCAAAGAAGAAAAGATCCTCACTTCTGATATTTCCTGAATTTGTGAGTCTGTTTCTTTATGTAGACATCATATCATCCGATGTATCTTTAAAAAAACAACAACAACAAAAAAAAAAACCTTCAAATTATACTCAGAAAACAGCCTTATTGGTTTCTAATTACATAGCTAAATAGAGTCACAATACAACATCCCTAATTTGAAACTAACAAAAACTGTACTGTTCAAACGATTAAGAGTTTTTGGATATGGTGGGGTACCCATCTTATAATCCCACAAATGGAAGGCAGAGACAGGAAGATCATGAGGTTGAAGCCAGCCCAAGCGACATATTAAGTTCCAGGCCAGCTAAGAATAATACATAGTGGGATGCTATCTCAAAACCAAACGAGAGAAATATAGCAATTACTCAGCTAAACACAGACACCAAACTTCTGAGTCTGCAACACAGCCATCACAGCTCACCATGAAGCCTGGCAAAGGTGATGGAAGGTAAACCAACAGCAACGAAGTGTAACCATGCTGGCCACTCTGCTCTCCCACATTTAATTGCTATAGCAGAAAAACAGAAGCTAGCTAGCCACTTTTAAATATGGGGGGAAAAAAACTATCCCCAAGGAATACTAAAAGAGTATACACTTGGGCTGGAGAGATGGCTCAGCGGTTAAGAGCACTGTCTGCTCTTCCAGAGGACCTGAGTTCGATTCCCAGCACCCACATGGCAGCTAACAACTGTCTGTAGTTCCAGTTCCAGGCAAACACCAAGGCAAATAAATAAATAAAGTTTTGTTTTGTTTTTTTGTTTTTTTTTTTTTAAAAAAAAGAGTATACACTTGTACACAGTATATAGTAGATACTACTGCAAATAGCTGATATTTTTTATGAACTAGCAGTGAGGAATCTCAAAGCACTTATGAGTATATTTATGCTAGATACAAAGGTTACTCATTTAAAGGAGATAAAATGCTTAGCCCAGGCCCAAATCTACATGTAATCATATGCTTTTCTATAAATGCCCCTGCACTTTTGTAAGTATCTGATATTAAGCTATTTACTGTATCTTAGCTATGGTTGGGCAGTTTTAAGAACATTCATCTCAGGTATAAGAAAAACTATGTTTTGGGGTTGTTGTTGTTTTTTTTTTTTAGCAAAAATTACTATCTGAGAGAGTGGAAATAAGGCTTTTGATGACGATAGAATCTGTAACATTGTCAGAATTAGCAAACAGAAGAAATGATTGCTATCTCTAATAATGCTGAGCAGACCTTAGAGGCACAAACACTGATTAGATCAAGCCCAGGTCAGTTGTCATAATGAAAACTGTGAAATGGAAATTTCTTTTCACAGATCTTTTTCTGCAAATGAGTGATCCAAACAGTAACAAGTTAATACAAGCACAGCGGTAATGGCCAGAAAGGGGGTTCACTTGCATCTTTCTCTACTAGCCTTCAATTTCTCACTAGAATTTTGCTTTTCCTTCTACTGCTGACTTTGAAACTGGTCATTTATTTAAGCTAGACAATTTTCCTTGTAAGTCTATAAATTCTTAATTTTGAACAATCACTTGAATCATATCTAGCTATTATAAATACAATCTTTCCTTCAGCACTGCCTCAGTCACATGGTATCTCTACTACACTTTTATCATTTCACACATGTGACGAAGATTGAAGAATGCGTGGTATGCTCTGGCTATTTTTTAAGAACACTTTTAGAAAAGATTTACTTTTATATGTCTGAGTGTTTTGACTGCATGCATGTCTGTGCATCACATGCACACATTGTCTATGGAGGCCTGAAGAGGGCTATGAATTTCAGGAACTAGAGTTACAACCAGCTGTGAGGTACCACATAGACACAAAGAAATGAACCCATGTCCTCTGTAAGAGTGGCAAATGCTCTTAACCGTGAGGTCATCTCTCTGGCTCCATGAACTTCAGTTCAAGGGAGAACTATATTTGTGATGCCAATTAGTCTAGCAATGAATGCTTGAAAGTCAAGTGCAAAGTCAAAAGACTTAGTGCCTTGGTTTCCCTCTCTGGCCAATTAGTTCTGGGAAGAGAGCTGTGTCTGTGAGAGAAACCCAGAACTGCTCTGGGTCTATCCATTTTCTATATGCTCACAAATCTACTGACTTTAACTCACTCTTTCTTGCTTCCTTTTATGACAAAACAAAATCCCTCAGGTCTACTCAACTAAGTACTGCTCATCAATACTCTTCTGGCCAACAGTATTCTTCTCATTCTGCCTCCTGACAGGAGTGGACTTCAGCTCATAAGGAGAAGGGGAACAGGACTCTAACCTACCTACTAAAGATGTGGTTCATTTTCTTGCCATTCTAATAAGAATAAATGCTAAATTAGAAAAGAACATCCATATCCCTCCCTGTTGGTGTAAATCCACTACAGAACACAATCAGGGTTATACTTTAAGATTTTCCAACACTTTATTCTTCTAATCTTATTAAGAATGTAGACACTGGTGTCTTCTGGTTTGCATCATCTAGTACAAGTGATGTCTTCTTTGTCTTGAGTACTGCATTTTCATTCCCAAGAGAGAAAATACAGGTTTCCTTGTGTGTCTCCCACGGCAAGTTGCAGAGAAGAGTCAGGCCCCAGCCAAGGTTCCAGGCAGCTCACTGGCCCATCACATCGGAACAAACCCAACTAAAACAGAAACAGAAAAGGAAAGCAGAGGTGAAGCTATAGGCCTGAAGTCTCCTTATTAACTTACTGATCTTACTAAATCAATATCTTAGGAACAGGCTACTGAATGAATAACTTTCATCCTTCACCCCTCCTCATTCTGTTTTCTTGTAATAATCCTTTCCCAGCTTGCATGCCTGGGCCCACATCCACCCACACTCACCAACTGCATACTGGGTCTCTCCCACAGCTTAACGTCTCTATCCTTCGAAGCAGTCACCAGCAATCCGGGAAGCACATGCAGGGCTGTGACGGAGCCCAAGTGAATCTTAGAGAGAAGGGGAACAACGTGAGTTCTCAAGGAGACCTTTCAACGAAGGAGGCAGGGAAGGCTGCAGTGTGGGAGTTAGAAGCTCCTCCCCTTCGCTCCGACCCTTCCCCGAAACTTACCTTTTTACTCTGACGTGCTCTTAAATGTCTGGGTTCCTGCCAGCTTTCCAAGCAGGACTCTGACTCAGAAGGCAGAGAGGAATCTGTCCCTGGAGCCTGAGTTTTAGGTGTTTTTGCTTTTTTTGGCCAACTGCTGTCTACAATCCATTCTCCCTCTGGGGTACACTCAGCTAAGTTCCACAGCATTCCATCAGAGGTGGCACACAGAAATGATGACTCTGCCATTTTAAGAATGAAGTTAGAGGGCTGGAGAGATGACTCAGCCGTTAAAGGCTAGGCTCACAACCAAAAATTCTGAAGAATGAAGTTAGAGAGCCCGGTCTCAGGCCTTTAGGACCCGCCAGCCTCCCCTAAGCCACCCCAGACCTCCTCTGGTCTTTCCACTCCCACTAACCAGACTCTGGTTTGGCCTGAGTGATTGACACCGGGGACCCATTAGGATTCTTTAAGTCCAGATTGAAGTCCAGGACGTCCCCAAACTCTCCTGACTCCTTCTGTTCCTGTGAAAGGATGGTGATTAGGTAGCTCTGTTCAGTCGGTCCACATGACACAGCTCCACTAACGAACCACAGTGTTCTGCTCTAAGGGGCTCAGGAGATTAGAAAAAAATCTACACGTATAGTCCATGCTTCGAATGGATGCATATAAGAATCTACCCCAGTCCCCCAGGTGAAGATGTAGAACATATCTACCATCCTGATGTTGTTATCATACCCACCCCCAGTTGGTAGAACCCCCAGAGCTGACAGCAGACTTTACTTAGGATCATGATGTACTTATTCCACCTGAGTGAGAGATCTCTGGGGTGTGGATGTGTTTGTATCTAGATGCCTTTGGCAGAGAAATGACATATCTGGATTTCTCATTTGTCAATACTCAATGTCACGTTCTGCCTTTTCTGTCACACAGTTCTACACTGAAGTTACTGTCCAGGCACTTACATCAGTTTGGCTATGTTGAATTAGGCTGACTCAGACGTGCCGGAGCCTGGCATCTGGGAACTATGTACACCTCTTTCACTTGGGTACATGTTTGGGAACAGAATCACTGCTTCCTAGATAGACTCTGTAGGTTACTTTAGTAGATATCAGGGAAGGATTTCATAAACTTTACAGAAACAAGAGACCTCAGGAATCTTGGGAGTGAAATCTAGCTTTGACATACCCAAATCAATAAGTGAAAACACCCATGAAGTAAATACATCATGAGACAGACAGGCTGGGCACAGTGGCACACACCTTTAATCTCAGCACTAGGGAGCCAGAGACAAATGGGTCTTTGAGTTCCTAAGACCACCGAAGGCTACACAGAGAAAGCCAGTCTCAAAAACCAAAAGAGAAAGGAAGAAGGAAGACAGAGAAAGAGAAATGGAGGGAGGGAGGGAATGGGGAGAGAGGGAGAGAGAGAGAGAGAGAGAGAGAGAGAGAGAGAAGGAGAGAGGAAGCTAGGGGCCAGAGGGATGGCTTAGGAGCAATTGACATTAAGCCTGACAACCTGGTTTGATCTCTGGAACCCACATGGTAGAAAGAGGAAACGAACCTACCAAGCTGTTTTCTGACTTCTACATGCATAGCATGGCATATAAGTGACCCCACACGCACATAAATGTAAAACAAAAATTTTAAAAGGTAAAAAAAAAATTGACACAGTGGCACACACTTGCCAGCACTCAGGAGACAGAGGCAAGCAAGTGCCTGTGCGCTCTGGGTCAGTCACGGCTACACAGTGAGACCCTATCTCAAAACGAAAAGGAAAAAGGAAAGGAAAAGAAGCAGCAAAAAAATCCTCCTAGGTTGTCCCTGATTTTAAAGATTCTGCAACCTTCTCTTGTAGAATGAAATCTTACATGGAAACTCAGCATCCAATGACTTAAAATAGAGTTGCTCCAGGAAAGGGAGACGGGAGGACTGGAACCCGCGCCTTTCCCTTCCCTCTGTCCTCCATGATGGGTTCCAGTGTTTAAATGCATTGGCTCTACAGTCTAGAATCTAGACAAGTGTTTGTTTGTTTGTTGTAACATCCAACCAGGACTCACCAAGAAAGAAAGATATCCATCATTCTCCTGCTGCAGGTAAAACACGCCATACTCTTTGCTGGTGCACAGTATTGAAGAATGTACTCCATATTTCCTGCTGTTTTATAAGAAAGTAAAAGACTGAGCCCAAGACCACCTCTCTGTAATACCCTGAGTTTGATCTGGTCTCAAGGTAACCATTAAACTGCTTTTCTTCTTTTCAGCTCATTTTGAATCTTACCAGATCGAGGATGGAGTACACCCAGGCTTCATCTGGAATAATTCCACATTCTCTTTCATTAAGATGAGAGACTGGCCATCGGGGGCCAGAACCAGACCTGTCAAGACTCCCAAGTCCTCCTGCAGAACTCGCTTCATGTGAAGACTGTAGCTCAAAAGACACACACGGGAAAGAACACTTCTTCAGCTAACTTCTCTCAGACTCATTCCCACACACTTCTCATGAATGAAGTATACAACATGACTGACCTACACGCCATATCCTAACCATCTGTGTGCATCCTGCTTGCTTCTGCTGTACTAGGGATGAGTCCCGGAGCCTCTGGTATGATTTAGACAAGCACTCTAGCACTGAGCTATATTCTCAGCACCTGTTTTTCTTATATCAACATCTACCATCACTCCCTTACTTGATCAAAAGAGGACTCTCTACTACTGCTGTCTTTTGCTTCCATCAACAAACTGGGACACTTCCTTCTGTAACAGGGCCCAGACCTTAGCAGGCCTCCAAACCTAAGCATAACTGACTTCATGACGGAACTACCATTCAGGCCATAAAACTCAGTACCTAAACAGCACCACACATCAAAAATGAAAACAAAGACATAATCCACCAAAGGCTATAGCTCTGGGTAGGTCTCTAAATGCAGAAACCTTGCTTTTTGACCTGAAATTCTCTATATAGCCCAGGTTGGCCTTGAACTCAAAAATATCTACCTGCCTCTGTTCCTGAGCACTGGAATTAAAGAAATGCCCTACCACCATCTAAGTTCTTAGTCACTACCTTCTCCATCCCCTCTAGGAACCCAAAATTCTGGACCCACATTCCAAGAAGGGCCAGAAAGACAGATCAGCAGGTAGGTACAAGGTACAGTAAAGAACGGACACCAAGAATTGGAGGTCAGTGTGACCTCCGCATGAGTGCCCTAAACAAATACACCCCATCACCACACACACACACACACACACACACACACACACACATACACACACACCATCAACACACACATATACACATATCACACACACACACACACACACATACACACACACACACACCCCATCAACACGCAAACACTATAAAAGAAAAAACTGGAAGACTCTGAGAACGCCATGCATAAATTTTGTTAACTCTGGGACAGCATTCTCTTCCCTAACTGGGCCAGAAAATTCTTCATTTTTTAATGTCTAATCTTAAAAAAATCTCTTTGCTAACATTTATCAAATTCTGCATACCTATGAGCTACTGGAGGCGTTTTAAAAGTTCAGCTGGAGGAGGCTGGAGAGATGGCTCAGCAGTTAAAAGCACCGACTGTTCTTCCAGAGGTCCTGAGTTCGATTCCCAGCAACCACATGGTGGCTCACAACCATCTATCTTGAGATCTAGTTCCCTCTTCTGGCACACAGGCATAGTGGATGCAGAATGTATTATGCATAATAAATAAATATTTTTTTAAAAAAAATTCAGCTGGGTTTGGTGCCACAAGGCCAATGGTAGTCGCCCAGCAGGCTCAGTGGGAGGGAGTCTGAACAGCCAGCCTGAGCAATATGACAAGACCCTGCCTCAAGAAAAGTAAAAGATGAATAAATAAAAACAATTCACATGCACCACGCTCCTTGGTCCAGAACTTGACACCAATAGGCATTTAAGAATTACTCATCTAGCCAGGCGGTGGTGGCACATGCTTTTAACCCCAGCGTTCAGGAGGCAGAAGCAAGTGGATCTCTTGTGAGTTCAAGGCCAGCCTGGTCTATAGAGTGAGTTCCTGGACAGCCTGCCTCAGAATCCACACTCCACACATTTAAACTGACAAGACCAGTGCTGGCTCAGAGGGTGAAGAATCTTGCCAAAGAGCCTGATGGATGACCTTAGTTTGATTCCCAGAACCCAAATGTTGGTAGGAGAGACAACCCTTCCAGATTGTTCTCTGAGCTCTGTGCACACAGACTCTAAAGACATGAACAGAGGAAGGTAATACCTCAGCTACTCTCCCTCAATCTTCTCAATTTCAAAGTAGGAAAAAGCAAACTGACTTAGTACCCCACATATCCAGCCCCTCATTACATAGATACACAAAGATCAATAAATAAAGCCGGGGCAGCTGACACGCTATCAGCTTCTCCCAAAAGCATGAACAGATCACAACAAAATCCTAGTATACGTGGCTTGACATTCCCATCAGCAGCTGCTTTCATTCACCTGGGATTTCCGGATGTTGACCTTTCCCTCAGTTCCACTTGCCACTCGCTGACTTTTTCATTAGCACTGAGAACAAAAAATGAATGTGCCGAGTACCAGATCAGGTCACTGATGCAGCCTGGAGCCTGGGTGTGAAGAAAGGTCAGTTCAGTACTTTTGAGGAAAAACCATAAAGCTTTCCCATCCCGGACATGCAAGCAAAACTCTAACCCAAGGAAGTTCCACTAAACACACACACAGGTGGGCAGAATTCACACGACTGAGACACCTGTGCCATAGCTACTGCTTTGGCTTGCTGCCACAAGATTAGCTCCCCAGTTTCACTTCCAGACACTGCCAGAGAACCATCTGGTGCCCATGCCACAGCAGTGATGACCACGGAACTCCCAGGTTTGTGTGTATCGTCTGGTGAGGAAAGGAAGGGATACATTAAGAGCTCTGATACTGAGCTAGGAATAGCCATGCATGCCTTTAATCCTACAGAGGCACGTAGATCTCTGTGAGTCTGAAGTACCAGGCTAGCCAGGACTACAGAGTGAAACCTTGTCTCAGAAAGAAAGAAACATCCTGGCTGCTGGGAGGGATAAAGAGGTATCAGGTTACCCTTGGCATTCTTTATTCCAGTCTTCTTTCATACTACCTTCACCTCCCCTCACTCACCTGCTTCCTTAGGTGTCTGCCAGAGCTGCACAGAGCTATTATCTGAGGTCAGCAGGAGGCCTGAGGCCTCTGAAGCAGCAGCTGCTGTGAGTGGACCACTGTGTCCCAGGAGGGTGCGGATTTGGCACACCTAAGAAAAAGGAGGTTGCAATGGTTGTCTTGCATAACTTCTCTCTCTCTCTTCCTGCTCCAGTTCCTGCAGAGAACTCACCAAGAGGGGATGCCACAACTTTGTGGCGCCATCCAGTCCGACAGTCACCACCAGAAGCTCTGATCCAGGCTGTCCAGCTGAAAAGAGAGGGAAACCAACTGAGAAGGAACAGGAACAGCCAAGGCCAGGGACAAAGGCTGGAAATAGAGTGCTAGTGTTGTACGCACTGGGCTCTAAGTTTATTCTCTAGTACTGAGAAAGAAGAGGAGGAGAAGGAAACTGAGAAGGATGAGGTGGCAGCAAAGGGAAAGGGCTGACAGTTCAATACCTGGGCGGGGCTCCAGGGCCGCTGCACATTGACTGATGGGTCCTGAGTGAGCAGGGATGCTGGTCAGCTCCACACCCTGATGGTCCCACACTTTCAAGGTCCCGTCCCGGCTCACAGATACAATGTGTTCCTCCTGTCCCCAGATCACAGTGTCAGAGGACAGTCAGAGTGAGCAGGACATGGGAAATAAGGCAGGCAAGCAGAGGGAATAGTCGAACAGTCTCTGACTGCACTTGTTTGGAGTATGCATACAACTGTCTTGTAATAATTCATCTGCCAGCCTGAGAGCCTGACCTGCATGTGCTACGCATACCCTCTTCTCCAAACAACACATCTAATAGCCCTAAGTCCCCCAGTTGCATGGAGCTGCACACATTTCTACCTTTGAACAATGGAATAAATTCTCTTCCCCTTAACATGCATCAAACACAGACAGATTTCCATCCAATCATATCCTCTCTTCCCTCTGGGGATGAGGATGAGGGTCTGAGCTAGCCTGAACTGGTTTTTAAAACATGTGCAAGAAACTAAACTGTGTCCCTATTTGTGTGTTTGTATATCTGTGTGTATGTATGTATGTATGTATAATTAAAAGTAGACATGTACAGAGAACAAAAAGCTTAGTTAATCCAAGTCTGTCAAAAGAAATAGAGAACAACACAAACTATACCCTATACCCTTAGTAACCCAACTCCTCCTTCCTTCCGACCTCATCCAAGAAGCCCTAGATCTGGGGCCCTTGAGTATTCTTTCACTTATGTGGCCCACTGTCCTTGTTGACAGGCTATTGCACCTATGCTATTGTTTTGCTTTGAATAAAATTACGTCTGTGCTCTCACAATCTGTGAGCACTCTTAAAATTAAAAAAAATTAAGTGTGTATGTGTGTGTAGGCATGATTGGAGGTGTCCAAGGAGGGCAGAGGCTTCAGATCTCCATGGAGCTGGAGATACAGCCAGCTGTGAGGTGCCTCAAGTAGGTGCTGGGAACTAAACTCACGTCTTCAGGAAGTACTCTTAGCTTCTCAGCCATCTCTCCAGCCCATGTGCTTTTATTTAATTTTTGATTAAGACACCAAGAACCTAGAAATCACCTGGCCAAGATGCTAACTCCCTCCAGAGAGGAGAAGGTAAACATCAAGGCCTTGGAAGATGTAAAAGGATGTGGAGTTTAGAACTGTGACTGGCTCAGGGCTGCAATCTTGCCAGAAAGTCTTAATACTAAGAGGATATGTTTTTCTGTGACAATCATCACATCACCCACCAGACTCAACACTGTTTTAGTCCTAAGTATTTCACTTTTACTATTTGCCTTTGAGACTGGATTCCTAATGTATCCAGTGTCCCAGATTCTCCTGGGCTTAGAGAAAATGCTGGTGAGTCCATTGCCTTACCACAGCAACCACAGCGCTCACGGCATTCTGGTGGCCCAGGAATTGACCAAGTTGCTGTCCTGACAGTGGATCCCAGAGTCCTACAGAGCCATCACTAGAGCAGGAGACCTGTAGCCAAAAGTGAAAGGAGAAAGATCAACATACCTCTAGCATTTCGTTTGTGTAGCTTTGAGACAGGGTCTCACTATGTAGCTCTGGCTGGCCTGGAGCTCACTATGCTAGGATTCAACGAGTACAGCATCATGTGTGGCCCTTTCTTAGCTCTTTAAAAAAAAAAAATTAGAGGGGCTGGAGAGATGGCTCAGTGGTTAAGAGCATGGCCTGCTCTTCCAGAGGACCCAGTTTCAATTCCCAGCAACGACATGGCAGCTCACACCTGTCTGCAACTCAAGTTCTGGAACTTCTGACCCCTACACACATTCATACATGCAGGCAAGACGCCAATGATCATAAAACAAATTATACATTAAAAAAAATAAACATAATGGGCTGGAGAGATGGCTCAGGGGTTGGGAGCACTGGCTGCTCTCCCAAAGGACCCAGGTTCAATTCCCAGCACCACATGGCGGCACTCCTGTTCCAGAGATCTGATCTGACACCTTCATACCAAAGCTAAATACGTTTTTTTAAAAAGTTTTGAAAAAAAAATAAACATAAGAACTCAACATAGGGAAAATATATTTCACAAATGCTGAGAAAATAATCTGAGATTAATAAATCACAGCAACATCTTCCACTCTTAGGCATTCAGAGCTGGAGAGACAGTACTGTGTTCTTGTCAGGAACATGGGCTTTGGGAATGGTGATAGCTATACTTGTAAAACTGCTCTGTTCTAAAAGGTAAGAATTTGCTCCTCAGCTCCCATATCGCCTAGCTCACAGTGGCCTATAACTCTGGATTGAGGGGACCTACTACCCTCTTCTGGACTCCATAGACGAGGCACTCACATGCACAAACCCACACACAAAGACACATACATATTAAAAACAGAATTTTAAAAATTTAAATCTTAAGATGAAAAGGGCATGAGCTAGAGGAATGTGGCTAGATGATTAAGTATCTGTCTAGTATGCAAAAGGCCTTGGGTTCAATAGCCAACCCCAAAAAGGCAGAAGGACTTTCCTACCAAACTATTTATTGGCTAGGGGCTGGCTCAGTGGATAAAGGGGCTTGCTGCCAAGCCTGACAACTTAAGTTCAATTCCTAGAACCCATATGTGAAGAGCCTTGACTGCTGCAAGTTGTTTGACCTCCATGTACACACTGAGGCACAACCATCCACACATATACAAACATGCACATAAAAGTGTAAAGAATTAAAACAACAACAACAACAACAACAAAAAGAATGCTTATTGACTCAGCTTCATCACTGCCATAACCTTTGAAAACTCTTTCCTGGAGTCAATTTTCTTATCTGAGAAGAAGTAGTGTCTCCTTCACAGGGAATTATAAAGATTAATCACGGCAATAAGTAAAACTGAGCTCGTGTCAAAACTAGCACATAGCATGTACCCAGAAAATGCTAGCAAAACTATTATTAACAGATGCCAGAAAAAGTCTGATATGGAGATGGCTTTCCTCCAGGCTCCTTGCTGGGCTCTTCTTCTCCTTCCCCATCTCTCCACTCACCAGTAGGTTGTCTTTGGTCCATGCACAGCCTGTGATCCAGTCACGGTGACAGGAAGAGAAGGAGTGAATCAGAACAGGATCTTGGGCTCTCTTCACATCCCAGCAGAGAAGATTCTGAGGAGGTAAGGGCAGGGATCCATCAGGACACAGACCATAGCAATGCCGAAGCCATTTCAGATACAGTGGTTGCTTCATTTTTGACAAAGTCTCATGTGTCCTAAGCTGACCCTGGACTAATAATGACCAATGACCTCCTGATCCGCCAGCCCTCATCTTCTAAGTACCGAGATTAAGGTCGGTGCCACCACCCCTGGTTTTAAGCGGGAAGTTTTAAGGGAAAGAAAAGGTGTAAGGCATGCAGGCAGACACTCCCTGCACATCTGGCAGATCAAAAAGTAAAAGAGAACAAAGGGAAATGGACTGTTAAAAAAAAAATCTAGGACAGAGAGTCTGTGGGACCCCAGGGTGACACCATTCTGTAGCTCACCCGATCCCTGCCCGCAGTGGCCAAAATCCCTCCATCAAGGCTGAAGCTACAGCAACACACTGGGCCCTCGTGTCCCCGGAGTTCAGCACCACAGGGAAAGTCTTCTATATCATGTGGCTGGGTCAGCAGCTGCCTGGGCCATAGTCGCACTGTGAAATCCTCTGCATTGGAAATAAGGGAAAAGCTTCCTGAAAACCAAAGCAAGACTGGCCTACGAGGCCCGAGGAAACGATGGGAGCAGAGCATCCACAAGCACAGGTCTAAGCAGGTGGGATGCTGAGTCACCAGAGTGTACACAGGTCCCGAGCAAGGGTCAGACACTGCATAAGCACACAGTACAGGAATACCCTCTACCCCAGCCCCTGCTTGCCAGACTCAGGCAGGAATGTGTCTTCTTGTGTTTGTAATTCCTCACCACATTTCTCATAGCAGCTGCAGCCATGTTTATCAAGGTCAATGATGCTTTCACCTCACCATCTATGAGGGTCAAGTCTCTCACTTCCAGAGGACCAAGGCTATTGCCCTCCCTCCCTCTCTCCTCTACTCTTTCTAGAAACAGTCTGTAATAATTATGTAAGAACATATTCAAAAGCATTTAAAAAGTTATAACTAAGAACTGCCATGGTCCAGGGCATTATACAGCAGATGACAATTTATATTCAGGTGTCAGCCTGCCAGATAGTAGTTCTCTAATGGAGAAAATATTGTTAAGCATGGCTTTGAGGCCACAGACTCTGAATATTGTTTGCTTCTATATGTAATTTTTTTAAATATTTATTTTTATTTTATGAGAATTGATATTCTTCCTACACATATAACTGTGTAAGGGTGTCATATCTTGGAATTACAGACAGTTGTTAGCTGCCATGTGGGTGCTGGGAATAGAACTCAGGTTCTCCAGAAGAACAGTCAGTGTTCTTAATCCCTGAGCCATCTCTCCAGCCCCTATATGTAATTTTATGTATAAAAACAGCTATGGTATCTCCCCATTACCATACATTTTCATGTAGTGTGTACATGTAATCTTATGATTACATCTCAATCTTGTGAGCATTTATTCTGTGGACTGGCTATAGATGACTCCTCATTAATCTTTATAATTTTGATAAATAGAAAATACACTAGGATATTCTTCATAACTAGATGTACTGCTCCATGAGAACTGTAAGACACTTAGGACCTGTTTTATATCATTAGGGCAAGCTGACAAGACAAGCTACATCCAGTTAGCAAATTCAAACTAGACTAAATGGCTCTCAAGTTAAACCTTCACAGATAATATGTAAGGACACAGTTGCCAAGTGTCTGATTTGCTGAATCAAGGCTATTAGGCAAAATAAAAAAGCAACCTACATTACTACGCCAGTCTCTCTTGCCAAGTGCAGCTGTTAAAGACAGACCAATGATTAACTCCCTACATAAATTCCTCAGCATTCAGTGGTTAAGAGCACTGAATGCGCTTCCAGAGGACCCAGGTTCAATTCCCAGCACCCACATGGCAGCTCACAACTGTCTGTAACTCTAGCTTCAGGGCAAAACACCCTGTACATAAAATAAAAATAAAAAAATAAATCTTAAAAAAAAATTACTCAGCAATTAACTCTCTGATACAAGACTCAAGTTTCAGCTAACCAACCGTTTATTGTTTAGGTCCTGAGATTTATGCAAGTAGCAGAATAGCAGTTAATCAATTAACCAAGTACAGAGAGAAACAGCTTTACATCCAGCTAAACCATGGGGAAAGTTTTCACAATTAGCTAGGGATGCAGAAGATGATCTAGCCTTGTAGCCTTGAATAAAGAGTTACATATTTCCTTCCTTGTAATCTGAGGTTGCATGCAAAAGAGGAGAATATATTTTTAGGTTTGAGACACTTTATTTATTATTTTATATATGAGTGCTCTGTGTATATAACTGCACGCCAGAAGAGGGCATCAGGTCCTATTAAGATGGTTGTGAGCCACCATGTGAGTGCTGGAAATTCAGCTCAGAATAGCAGCCAGCACTCTTAACTGATTAGCCATCTCTCCAACCCAGGTTTGGGACACTTCCAGTGTCACTATCGTGTTGTTGTGGGTCCCCCGCTTCACTTTATAGCCTGAAAGCCATGCATTGCCATAATTACATACTCCCAGCTGCTACAAATACACTTCCCTGTCAGAGCAGTCTCCCAGCTCATGTTCGTTAATCATGAAATGTTAGTTACACTTGACAAATGTAGAATAATACACAGCTTCTTTATTTCTTCTTTGATTTCTCAGTAGTTTAGCACTTTCCCCTTGTAACTCTTTATAGGCTATCTCCTATGAGTTTAGGACAGAGCAAAATAGCCAGATCCTTCTTGACAGTTACAGCTGTGCCACTCATCAGAAAGCTGGCAGATTTACTTCATGAATGTTACCAGAATGTCTCTGCATCTTATCATTTACCCAAGAATGTAGTGTGACCCTCATATGTAACCTTTTTAATTGCCTAAAGCTTTCCATTAAATGTATATGTAAACTATGTAGAACAAAGAGCAGGTGAATACAGCTAGAGAGAAATACAGTGAATGATCATTGGTATGTGTATGAGTCTTATTCCTAAGTCCTGCTACTCCATGGCATTCTTTTTATTACCCTGGAGCAATCCTGTGAGCAAGTCTCTCAGGCTGCAAAAAAGAACAATATGTGCATGAATTTTGATGAGCATGTGTACTTACAGTTATAAATTGGAATGGTGACATATTTCAAAGAAATGATTCAATACCACTGTTCAGTAGTACCTGAAGCAGAAGCCAAGAGTTCCTGGGAGGTGGCTAGTCCAAGCACAGGACTCTGGTGTCGGGATAACAGCCACAGGGAATGAAGGGAGTGTCTCTTGAGCATCCAGCCATGCAGGGACCCATCTTCTGCACCATTCACCAAAATGCTGGGACTCAGCCAGACCAGTGCAGACACGGCAACATTTAGCACTTGACAGTGAGTCTCCTGGGAACCTAGAAAATGGAAGAGTACATGAAAACGGACATTTGGGAAAAGTGGGTACCTTCTTTTCAAGGGTGCAAACCCATCCACTCTCCCTCTGATACCTGAAGAAATGTTGTAGATTTTAATGCCTTCTTCTCGGTACCCTACAGCTACCTGGTCACCGTCTGGGTGGAGAGCTACAGAGAGTGCAGGAGACAGAGGAAGAGAGCCCAGGCAACCTCTGGGCCGGCCAAGAAATCCTGACCATAAATGAGCCTAGGGTGCCAGAAAAGAGTTTAAGGATACTCACCTCCGCTGCCTGGTCCCCATCCCCTATGATGTCTCCCTTCAAAAAACTTCAGAAAATCTCTCTTATCATCCAGCTCCCCCAGGATCCTCAACAAAGGCTCCCACATCACCTGAATACACCCCTGCTTTGCTATTCTCTGTCCCTGAACTCACCACACTCTGTAAGCTCACCTTCCCATCTTCTCCAGTCGTCAGGAACTGGCCTCCAGCATGCAAGAAAAGGACAGCAGCAACAGAGCCACAGTGTGCTGGGAAGGCCACCAGCCGTGCACCCTCTTGCCAGGCCCACAGCTCCACTGCCCCATCTACCCGGCCTACAGCCACAGACTTCCCAGATGCACTGAATGCCAGAGCACGGACAGAGGCTCCTGGGGTTCCTAGTTCCTAGATGGAGATGTCAAAACAGAAACATCAGGGCCTGTTTTCTCAGCACAGGCTCAAAATGACACAGAACGCTGCTCTCACTGTCCACATCCACTCCTGCCCTGCATGTTCTCCCTGAGAGCGACCCAGGACCGTCTTACCCGGATGACTTCCAGTCCATCTGCCCTGAAGAAGGTAATGCTGCCAGCCCAGTTGCCCGTGGCTACCACTTGCCCCTCTGGGTGGAAGGCAATGCAGTTCAGAGATTTGGGACAGGTGTGCTGGAAGGCCAGCTTTCCATGAACTGTGTCCCACAGCTGGAGAGGAGAGAAGAATTGGGGTGCTCTTGGTTCCAGAGCTCCTGAGGGTTATCTTATCTGCCTCAGAGAAACTTTCCTAGGACACAGTCAGCAGCTCTGCCATGCTGAACAACAGATCAGCTTTGACTCATGGTTTACAGTCTCTTTTTGTTACCTTTAGAGATCCTCCCAAACACACAGTGGCCAGCAGTCGTCGGTCTGGGCTTAGGCAGCAACCAGTGATTTGGTACTGATGGGCCTTGGCCTGGAACACCCTGTCCCAGGAAGGCAAAGTCAGAGTTGTGGGGTCATCTGGACATTAGGCTCCCTCCTCACTCCTGTCTCTTGAGGTTTCTTACTCAGAAACACAACTTACCAGCAACCGTGCTGCAGGTCCCAAAGCTCCAGGAGCCCATCGAAGGTAGTAAGGAAAAGAGCTCTGTCTGAGAGGAAGGCAAACGAGGAAATCCCATCACAGCCGCTCACCAGCGCCTTCTCCTCCTGCATTGGCCAGTTGGGAAGAGAAGCTCAGATAATTCCCCCAATCCTCTATAACCAACCCATTCCTGGCCCCAGCAATCAAAAGGCTTAAGTCCTTGGCTGTCTCCATCCCTAGCCCAAACACAGGTTCAAGTGTACCGCATAATCAGAGCAGAGTCACCTTTTCTCACTCCTATGCCCAAACCACAGATTTTTCAGGTTCTATGGAAGGGTGTTACATAAATGCATGTACACAGGGTGATGCAGATAAGAAGAGAGGCTGTGGCTGTGTCTCCTCTCTCCAGTCTGGTGTTACTTGCTACTTCGATCATTCATAGCGGTTTACAGGACCATGCTCTCCTGTGTCTTTGTGGAGGTTCCTTGTGCAGCCAGGAGGTCTGCCTTTTTCCACCCAGGGTCCTCCTTCTTTCTACACAGCTCACATAGACCTTATTATGTGAACAACTAGCTCTGGCTGTGAGTCCAATATTCCTCAAAATACTAAGTAACATGCCTTAAATGGACCCTGGACAGTAATGCTACACAGTCATAGGTGATGTTTGAGTTTCATTTTGTTCTATGCAATCCTGGTTGAGATTAACAGACAGCCCAGGCAGGCTTTGAGCTCACAGTCTGCCTGGCCTCCTCTTCCTGACTCTGAGATTACAGGCATGAGTCACCATAGCCAGCTGTTGAATGATCCTTTGATCAAGATGTCTAATTTGATATGAGGTGAATGGTGTGGCTGAATCAGCCAGGGTTCTGAGGATGTGTGGCTCGCCCAGACCTTCAGGGAAAGATGTGAGAGTTTTCTGGAGGTTACTCTCTCCCGACGTCCACATCATACCTGCCAGGTTCTCAAGTCCAACAGGTAAATTGTCCCACTGGCAGTGCCCACAGCTGCTCTTTGCCCATTAGGGGATAAGGCCACAGCGGTTGGGGAGGAAATCGCCAGAGACAAGCTAGAGAGGGAGAGAAAAAGTAGGAAGAAAGAAGAAGTGAGAAAATGAAAGCCAAGGGGAATCAGCTTCTGTAATTCTATGTCTGAACCTCTCTCCATGGTAATTCTAGCTTGTCCTTTCTTTTTCTCTGAAGGTCCCTACAAGAGCTGTGGTCATGCGTCTTACCTTTGCTGGTCCTTCAAGGTCTGGGGTTTATTGACCCATCGTAGTGTGCACTGGAGGTGCCGTCGCTGCGAGAGCAGGGGGGCCTGGCAGCAGACAGGTGACTCTGCAGGCTGGCTGGCTGCCTGCTGGAGCAGGAGCAGAGGGTACTGGGAAAGGAGCAAAGCCTGCTGTTTGAGGAAGGTATGGAATACAGCAACATCGGCCTCCGGTGGCTTCTGGTTCACTTGTGATAATGAAGAAGCTATCATAAAACAGAGGAGAGATTGAGAGTAGCTGAGGAGATGACTCAGTGGGTTGGAGAGCTTGCTGCGTAAACATGAGGACGTGAGTTCGGATCCCCAGTGCCTACATAAAAAGCCAGCTATACCATAAGCCCCTGGAACCCTAGTTGTTGGTGTTGGGGGTCAGAGTAAGAAAACAAGAGAAGCATTGAATCTTGTTGGCCATGAGCCGTACCAAAGACCAGTGAGCTCCAGATTCAGTGAAAGTCCCTGCCTCAGTGGATAAGGTAAAGAACAACAGAGAATAACCAACGGCAGCTCTAACCTCTATAGGTGACTGTGGGCAGTATTAACACACACACACAGTCACACTCACATGCACACTCTCACAGAACACACAGATACATATACAAACATATATACTCAGACATATGCTCATACACTTATACACACATACAAACACACACACACACACACACACACACACACACACACACCAAGGGAGTAAGGTCAGCAAGAACCAGTGTTATCAGAAAGCCAGCCTAGACCCCATTAACCTCAGCACCAAGTAAAATTATATGGTGTCTTTAAAATTCTAAGTCTTAAAGTCTGAGCCTCTGAGCTTCACATCAGAAACACAGTATAAAGCTGTGGGACTCGAAGCAGGCCTAGAGAAGTAGAACCTTGTGACCTTGGAATTTGCAGTTTTAACAAGCTTCCCAGGTAACTTACTGTTCAGTATAGACTGAGAAACTATCTAAGAGGCCTAAGTCAAAGGCTCTACCAAAAATCATTTGCTTACATCTATGGCATTTTCAAGTTGGAATGGAAATTTAGTTATATTTTTTTTTACACCTATCCTTGAGCAGGGTATCCGATATCTCAAAAGAAAAATCCAATAACATATCTCACCATAGAGCACATGAGCCTCCAAGAGGTCTGAAACTAGACCCATTTCCAGATATGCAGCTACCACATGGAGATTGGTGAGAAATTTTGCAAGGAGATCATAGTTCCCACTCTGGAGCTGGGGAGAGCATATTGGATTCAT
>PVIH01005209.1:54105-69557 GCA_004025045.1 Sigmodon hispidus
AAGGTAAATCTTTCAGAGCCTCAGGAGGGCAATTTCGGAAGCTGCCTGAGGCATCAGGATCACAGATCTGCCAGAGGTGAGCTGCAAAAACAGACATTGAGACAGGCTTTTCCCTGCAGCAAGTCCAAGGTCTTAGGCTACCACAGTTATCTACCCAGTTTACGGCCCTGACTAGCCCAAGCCTCATCTCCTGCCCATGCTAATCCAGGCTGCCGTCACCTGCAAGAAGGACATGTGCACTCTTCTCCAGCCCCAGCCTTTTCCCGTAACGGCGTTTAACTGCTGTCCTCAGTGGCCCATCAGGAAGGCGGAGACGGGCACCAGGGCGCTCCACAGAACCCTCTCCTAATAAACTGTCCTCGAGAGAAGAGGGGAGAAGAGTAAGGGAGGAGAAACAGAGGCAGTCACTGGGCATGCTGGTACAGCAGTGTGCTACATCCCACTGCAGAGCAGCAACTGGACCAGCATTATTCAGGACCTGGAAGGCAAGTGCTGGGACTACATCAAAGAAAGGGTGGGAGGAAGAAAGCATCATATGGTGTCCTAACTGGAGACACAGTGAGGCTGGCGGGGGCTCAGCTGGGGCAGCTTTACCTTCGTAGACTCTGGACAAGGTAGGCAAATGGACCCAAGGGGTAAGGGTTTCTACTGTGACCAGCAGCCACCGCTTCTTCCCAGCTCTTAGTCTCCTTGGGCAAAGTCAACCATGTGCTCAGCACTGCATGTAGCTGCTCCACAGTCAGACCTGAAACCATAAGCTCTCTGACAACCCAAACTACACATCTCCACTATACATGACCCTCCTGGCACCTCCAGCTAAGAGCCCACCCAGACTAAGGTTATCCAATAGCTGAACCCTCAGCTTCCCATCTTTCCCCGCAACCACTGACCACTACATGTGACCTCAAGGGTAGCCAGAGCTCGAGGAAGGACATCATGGCCATGCTCTTGCTCCAAGGTGCTCAGGATGTGCTGTAACAGCAGGGGGAGGGTGGCAGGCAGGGTTTGCAGCCTCTCAGAGACCTGGGAGGAGAAGACCGGGCTTTGTCAGTGGGGGAGACATCTCTGGGGGAGGCTCTGGTACAACAGCAGTGATGAGAACCACGGCGGAAAGAATGAAAAGGTAAAGAGAAACAGTTGACAGAAAAATAGGAGTCAGGCAAAGATGAGGTGACCAGAGATGGCAAAGGATGAGACATGATGCTTAGTGTTGATTTTCAACTTGACAGAGTCCAGGGCCACTGAAGGATGGGGCTCCAGGCATGCCTATGGAGAACTGCCTTGACTGCATTAGTAGAGGTGGGAAGACCTCCTCACTGTGGGCGGCACCAATTCCTACATAGATCTTGGACTAGAAACAAAGCTGAGGGGGTGGAGGGATGGCTCAGCAGTTGAGAGCACGTATTACTCCAGCAGAGGGCATGGCGTTTAATTCCTAGACCCACATGATGGCTCATAACCACCTGTAACTCCAGTTCCAGAGGGTCCAATGCCCTCTTCTGCCCTTTGTGGGCACTAAGCATGCACACAGTACACATGCAGGTTGAACACTCACACATAAAATAAAATACATAAATATGATCTTTTTTTTAAAGTGAGGAAGCTGAGCAGCAGCATCTCTGCTTCCTGATCCGAGCTCCTCTTGGTTCCACACCATGATGGACTCTACGCCTGGATTGTGAGCTGAGGTGGAAGAAATCCTTATACCCTTAAGTAGCCTTTGTCAGTGTCTCATCAGAGCAAAAGAAAATGAAAGTATTTTTTTTTTTTTTTAAAAAGTGATACCAGAAGTTCCAAAGAGCTACAAGGACTTTTTCAGGAACCTGAATAGGGCCTATTTGTGTGATTATTTTAGCAAGAATCAGGTTTCACCCATAGTAGGTAGGTCTCTCCACCTCAAGTTCTCAGGATACCTACTGTGGGTAGCATCATTCCCTTGGCTGATATCCTGCATTGTGTTAAAAAGCAAAAAGTTGTGGAGAACAAATATCATAGCTCTTTGCTTCTTGACTGCAGGTGCAATGTGATCAGCTGCCCCAAGCTCCTGTCATTTAACAACCCTGTGACACTGGACTGTAAACTCAAACGATGAGCCAAACAAACCCTTCCTTCCTAAGGTGCTTGTGTCAGGGTGTTTTATCACAACAGCAGAAAAGTAGCCAAGACAGACAGGCAAGAGGCACGGAGTCCCAAATGCTGACTGACAGTAATGGAAAATATATTAGCATTTTGTGAATAAGGAAAAACCAACCTGTTCATAGAGTGTGAAGAGCCTCAGGTAGTCAGTGACGAGGTGCAGGTACAGTGGCAGCCCCGAACCCTGCTTTACCAGCAGCAGCCGCATCTGGTGAGATTTGGAGGATTCAGCACGGCCTACCCAGGCTTGTCTCTGCTAAAGCCAAGTTCACTGCCAAGTGACTCTTCCTCTGAGAGTCTAATTAAGGGATGAGCATGTAATATCACCTCAAAATACAATCCCCTTCTTACTTCCCAGCCAGATCCTGTCAGGAAAGCCTCCATGGCTCAGCCTAGTCCCCCTTACCCATAATTCTACTCACTCTCCCCCAGGAGACTGTTCACCCTGGAAAACTTTGGGTGAGAAATCAGAGTTATCTTATGAACAATTTCCCTGTCAGAGGTCTGGAGAAATCTTAACAGCAGGTCCAGAGAGGCAGCTGGTGGATTCAACAGCTGTACCCGAGTGGCTCCCCATTCATCCCACATCCTCACCAGCTCTGGTATGGGTCTGACCTGGTTGTTAAAAGGTGACTCCTCCAGCCGTTTCCCATACAAAGCTAGCTCTTCTCTCACAAGCTGAGCCCTCGACGATGGGATCAAAGGCCCCAAGGCCACCACGGAAGCACCCTGACTTTGCTGAAGGGTCTCTCCCAGGCCTGAGTCACTAGACACACTCAACACCAGATGGACTCGCTGTGACATTTGCACAAAGGAACGAAAAGGTAGAGAGGGAAATAGAACAGCATTAGTGAGGGCCCTCTCCCTACGACACCATGATACCCTCCACCTCAACCTTACTTCTTTCCCAGCCTAGCCTCACACTTACCCGGGGAAGGGACTTAGGGACCCAGTCTGAAGTCAGCTGTCCATTCCGACCCACCAGTTTATCTGCCCCATCGATGATAAGAACCAAGGTCTGACCGGGTTTGAGTGACTGAGCAGATTTGGGGAGCAGCCTCTGCTGCAGTTCCCATACCAGGCCTCTGTGTGTGAAAAGGTCAGGGTCAAAGGTGAAGAAGCCAGGAGGGCAACAGAGCTGGTTAACCTTGGGGTACCCACCTATACGTGCTGGGGAGAGCACTGGGCTCTTGCAGTTTTCGACGCAGATAGGTACAGAGGCGTCTGAGAAGGTTGAAGGCAAGACACTGGTCGGGGCGGGCTGCTGCAAAGTGGAAAAAAACTAAGGGGGGCACGTTGGGCTGGATGGGATCCTGCAGTGAAGACACAAGGGATGCCTGTAGGGGAAGAACAAAACCAGGTCTGCATTGATATGTGCACAAGCTCCCTGTCCCAAGTCCTCTGCGCCAAAGCCCTTTCTTCCTCCTGCCTGAGGCTCATACCAGGAAGGCAGTCTTTCCCTGTCCTGCCTGTCCAGTCACTAGGATCAGCCTCCCACGGGGCAGCATCAGCTGCTGCGCTGTATCCTGAAGAAGACGTGGCCGTGCAGGGCTCGATGGGTTCTTCAGCTGCTGAAAGCTGGCCTGGATCGAATCACCATCCAAGATGGATGCTGGCTGCTCCAGCTGGGCCCCAGGCTGAGGATCACAGGGTACTGGTTATGTTTTCATGTTCCTCAGGACCTCCTGACCGACCCCCCCCCCACACCAACTTGCTTCCCATCTAGGATTACCAAGCTTGCTCCCTGGCATCAGCGCCCTGCTGACCTGCAGGTAAAGCTTCTGGATCATGCTCCACACATCCTGGAGAACCAACTGTCCAAACTCCTCCAAGCCCCCAGCATAGGGCCTGCCAGATGCTACACCTCCCCATTCACAGGAGTACCTACAGGCAAAGCAAACACAGGCAGTCACAGTAGGGCTGGCTCCCCTCACCACACTTCGCCTCCCACAGCTCACCTGCGACAGGTAACTTCTTTCTGTTCGTGTAGGTATCTCTTCAGTTCTGAGACCCGATGTGCAGTCTCTTCCGACTCAGAAATAAAGTCAGGCTTCCAGGCATCTGGCACAGAGCTGATCACCAAAGACACCCAGGGTTGGGGCCAGATTCAGAACCTAGGCTCCGACATCAGCCAGGACATAAGGCTCTGGCTCCCTAAAACTCAGCTCTGGCTTTGCACTCAGCTTGAGATCTGACTTGGGGTGGCAGAGATGTGCTATCTGAGGCCTGTTTCTCTTTCTGCACTGGGTGTTGGGGGCTGGGGACTGAACCTGTCTGGCTTTCTGTGGAGGAAAACTGGACTGGGTAGCAACAAAGGGTACCTGAGAAAATCAGGGTCTCGGAAATAGATGAGAGCTTGAGCAGAGGGCTGCAAGCGCTGGCTACGATTCAGGAATTGCATCACCTCCATCTCTGTCACAGAGCGCCCCGAGGGGTACTGCTGGGCCTATACAGAGAAGGAAAACACAGGTGGAGTCAATCATAAGTGTCAACCCATCCCTGACACCTTCAAATGCCCAAGATCACCCTTACCCCAGACACAGGCCGGAAAATGTAGTTACCAGTAATGTAGTTACTTCATTACCAAAATGAGTAAGATGTACTGATTATTTTAAAATAGATTTTCCTATCACTGTTAGAAACTGAATTCAGAACCTTACATATACAGTACGCAAGAACTCTTCTACTACTAAGCTATATTCCCAGGCTCTCTCCTCTCTCCCCCCCCTCGTGTGTGTGTGTGTGTGTGTGTGTGTGTGTGTGTGTGTGTGTGTGTGTGTGTGTGTGTATGTGTGTAAGGAAGAGAGAGAGAAAGAGAGATTGACTCATTATATAGTGCTGAAGACTGGCCTCGAAGTCACAGAGATCCTTCCATCTCTGACTGGAATTAAAGGCATGAGCCACCCGGCCCAGCTTCTGTGACCTTTTTCATTATATTCTGAGATAATGTCACTTAGTTGTCCAGGATGGCCTGAAACTCCTGACCCTCAGGTATGCATAACTATACCCAGCTAAATAAAATTCTATCTAATAGTAACCTTGAAATGGAGATGCTGTTTCTATTTAATAGGTGTTGAAACTGAGACTAATTCATACCACTCTGTTTCTAAAAGCCCCACAACCTACAAATGTCCAAAAGGAGGGGCAGAACCAGATCCATCTGACGGCAAAAGATAAGCAGACCCTCTGAGGACCTAGGCCAGAGTTCCTTCCCAAAGCAATTGCTTCATCTAGGCCACGGTCTTGCAGAGCCATCTGCCTGTTTCACGTCAAGACTCAAGGACCCATTTGGTGCACCATTCCAGTGTTCCTGTCAAGATGGCTTTTCTCATTCCTGTTTCTTCTCCCGTCCCTCTAACCATGTCTGTCTCACCCATTGGAAGTGAGGATGGTCAGGCAGGTCATAGCTGGGGGGAATGTAGCCATAGCGGGAGCCCAGAATCCCCACGAACAGCTGTGAGTTCTCCACCTCCCCAAGGCACACTTCCAGTTGTCTGTGGGCATGAGTATGAGAACAGAAAGCAGTCACTCTCGGTAGTTCCAATTAATCCAGGCAGCAATACAGAAGAGACCGTGCCCTGACTCATACTGACAAAGTGAAGATAAAATGTTCCTATAGGTATCTAGAAGGCAACCCCCTCCCATTTGTTCTTACTGTCCCAACCATCATTGAGTTGACCATCCTCTCATCCCTGACCCAGCCCCTCTTCGCTGTGGCCCTGTACCTGTTCCTACGGGTCTCTTCCTCAGTGATGCCCCAGCGAAGGTCAATGGCCTGCAGACTGATTCGGTGGGGGAACACTCGGGCCTGCAGTGCTGGTAGTACAGATCGCATCAGTAAGTCTCGCTCCCCATGCATGTCTCGGAAAGTGGATGATATGAAAAGCCGGATGTTGCGCCACCTAGGGGGGTAAGGAGCAGGTTGAGCTCAGCCTAGGGATCAGTCCCCATCTCAAGTCCACAGTGCAATCACTTGACATAAGCCCCTATGACAGACAGAAGAAGGGTGTCTTACAGGCCTTCAGAGAATAACCCAGCTGTGGGACCAACCACAAGAACCTGAAATTTGAGCCCCACTTGCCATTTCTTATGGGTCTCTTTCTTCAGAAAATCATTATTACAAAGTTACTATTTGATCAATGCAACACTCTGAGGCAAATTTCAACCTTGTCCTTAACTATAGCTTTAAGAAATTAAACAACCAATCTGAGCTGTCATTTGGCAAAGCTTGTGTGTAAATTAAGAGCTTACGCTCTAAATCTTTTGCCTAAGCCCTGGCTATACCGTCATGGAGTCTGCTGCCCTCCTTACATTCAAACATTCCTTTTTCTAGTAAAGCAAGGTATGGATTCTCAATTTGTCAGTTTCCAGGAATCCCCTGCCTGGGGTACAGAACCTTAGTAAATACAACAAATGCCATATTAGCAGACAGAATGGCAGCCACAGGATTTCTCCAGGTTCTGATGGTAACACTCCCAGTTCACTAAGACACAGAACCTAACTGACCCATGCTGAGAAATAAGACCCAAGGGGCCTGCGATGTCCTCCTCCAGTGGCCGGAGAGACGGGACCTGTGTCTTTCCTGGGAGTGGGGGAATCTTGAATACTTTATCTAGTTGGTCCACATGATCCAGAAGACGGGAGGCTCCATGCTCTGCAATGAACCTAACAAAAAGTATAACGAGAACAGAATATTAGAGATGAGAACTAGGAAGGTGTCCCAAAAGAAAAAGAGTACAAAGACACACCTGCTTAGGTCAATGGCACCCCTTAGGAAGACAGACATAAAGCAGACATGGTAGCTCGTGTCCACAGCCCTCACTCTCAGCTAGAAGGAACACAGGTTGATACCAGCCTGGACCATATAATGAGACCCCCATCTCAAGACCAGCCAAACATAAAAAGATAACCATAATCTGGGAACACACACTTGAAAATAAATGAGACTACAGAACACTGAAGATGGCTGAAGACATCGGCTCCAACCCCTTCCACTCATTGTGCATGGTGACCCTAAGATCCCCATTAGAGACTGGGCTGAGCCAAGGTTACAGGTTAAGAAGTTCTCTGACTTGGGTGATCAGCTCTGTACCAACTACAAAAGCTCCCAATTGCCTGAGGCTTCCCAATATTAACTGAAGAGCATGGATGACATCCAAAGAAAACGTGAGGTGTAGAAACAAGTACAAAGGTTAGGAAGCTCTTGCAGCTCTTCCAGAGGATGCTGGTTTGATTCCTACCACCCACATGTCCACATGGACGCACCCATCTGTTTGTAGCTCTAGTTCCAAGGAACTTGACCTCTTCTGGCCTTGGCCACAGGCACATATATAATGCATACACACATATGCAGGCAAAACACTCATACACATAAAACAAAACAAAAATAAGTAATGCCATTTCTTATGTCCATCTTTTTCTTTTTTCTTTTTTTTAAATTTTATCTATTTATCTATCTATCTATCTATCTATCTATCTATCTATCTATTTTGAGACCAGGTCTCAGTATGCAGTGTTGGCTATCCTGGAACTTACTGTGTAGACAAGCTGGATCGCAAACTCACAGAGATCTGCCTGTTCCTGTTTCTCAAATGATGGAAATAAAGGGGTGTACCACCATACTCAGCTTCCCTTTCCTTTTTAAAAATATATTTTAAAGTTTCAATTATGTGTATGTATGTTTCTGCAGGGCTGCCTAACCAAGACTTGAGCAAGTGCAATGCCAACAGACCTATAACATGGAAGAGGGGAAATCTCACGGGGCCCAGCCCTAAAGAAAGAACTACAGGCAGCTAAGAAATACTGAGAGTGGAAGAGATAGTCTTCCCCAGAGTGGAGGCCATATTTGGTTATCTAATACCAAGTGATCAGTCCTGAAGTGATATATAGATATATACACATATAAGTAACACCAAACAAACTGGCCATGCTGTATTCATATATGTATGCATATGTGCACATATAACAATAATAATGAAGAAAAGGAGACTATGTCTGGAGAGCAAGTGAGAGGAACAGGCAAGACACGGGAGGGGCTGGAGAAAGGAAAGAAAAGGGGAAATGAAGCAATTATAATTGAATTTCAAAAGCTAAAAAGGGAAATAAAGAAATAAGGTTATAATGACAAAAATTCAAATATAAAATAAATTGCAGATAATTCAATAAAATAAGAGATTGGAAAGATCTCTTTTTTAAAGAAAAAATTAATTATATGTCTGTGTGTATGTCTATGGGTGTGTGAGCACAAATGCAGTGTCTGTAGAGGCCAGAGGCATCAAATCTCCTGGAGTTGCAGACAGTTGCTGTCCCTCTGGAACTGGAGTTATAGGCACTTGTGAGCCACCTGTCATGGGTCCTGGAAAACAAATCTATGTCCTCAGCAAGAGCAGTATGTACTTTCAACCAATGATCCAATCCTCCAGCCCACTTTTTCTTTCTTATTGAGTATTGCACAAGTTTGGATGTATAAAAGATAGAGCTGAAGCACCATCTTTAGCCAGGAAGGCAGAGGCTGTTGAGGGTGATCAAGCATTAAGACAGTGGTGGCTGGAGTCCCTGTCACACTGTATTGCTGATAAGTCTAAACATCTGGGAAAGAAAACCATCTTATTTTGAAAAATAAATAACTGAGCTAACAGGCAGGGAGACTCTTACAGGCATCCTAACGCAGCTTCCATTCCCTCTGATGCCCACTCTATACTCACTTCAGTATTCCATCAGTACAGCCTGAGAGGGTCACATCATTGGGATTCAAATTTGGTGGTCTGGCAAAAGAAGAAGCAGTCACTAAACACCAAAACCAATGCCCAGAGTCAGGTGTGGTGGTTTACACCTGCAATCCCAGTTACTTCCCTATGAAGATACAAAGAGAGCAAGTTCAAAGCCAGCCTAGGTTATACACCTAGAGTCTATTTCCCAGTACCTTAAGATATGCACTTTGTCTCTCTCTGTACACTAGTTTTGTGATCTTTAGCCATATCACCCTGAGTGCACCCAATCTTGTCTTAATAAAATTGTGACCAAAGTACAGCTCAGTGGTAGGATATTTGCCTAAAAGGAGAAAAGCCCTGGATCCAGTTTCCAATAGCACCAAGGGGTAAAAAGACTTCAAAGAAGGTCCTAAAAACTAAAGTTCAGTAGAATTAATAAAGCAGAAAGGCAAAAGACAAGAAGTATCGAATAAGTAAGACTGTGGTAGGAGCAGCCAGGAAACATGGGTCACTGCCTTCAGACACTGACTAAGAACGATCAGCATCCTTACATGTACTGTGTTCTCCGTAGAAGGACACTGACAAAGAGGCACCTGGGATTCACATGCTGCCAGATAATCTGTTTGGCTACATTCAGCAGGTTGGTATCCATCATTTGGCCAAACAGGATGACCCTGTCAACCTGTAAGATGAATAGAGCAGGCTGAGACCAGGGAACGAGGCTAGAACAGACAAGGGTGAGCTCAGAACATCAAGACTAAAGACTGAAGGGTCAGAACTCTGAAGGGAAAACTGTAATTTTGAGGGACACCACTACACCCCAACCGAGGGTAGCATCAGGGAAAAAAGGACAGCAGGAATGGGAAGAAAATAAACAGGGGGGAGGGCACAGTGTTGTGCAGGTTATTCGTGTTCCCGAGAGATGACTGTTCACTTTATGAGACACCTTTGTTTAATTGGTTTGGGCTGTTTTATTTTGAGACAGGGTCTTATTATATAGTCTTGGCTGTCTTGGAATTCACTATGTAGACCACGCTGGCCTTGAACTCACAAAGATCCTCCTACCTCTGCTGGGATTAAAAGTGTGTGTCACCACACCCTGGCTGTGCGTAAATTCTTAAGCTTGGCTATTTTATAGTTATTGGTTTGGGCCTTGAACATGCCAAGCTAAGTATATTCTCTACACACCCAGTCAGCATAGTCATTTTAAACATCCAATTCAATTTTAAAAAGGGCTTATATACTGTGGAATAACCCTTCTGTACACTGTGAATATGTATTACTCTCACTGGTTAATAAAGAAGTGAAAGGCCAGTAGCTGGCACAGGAAGTAGGGATACAATAGCCAAACTGGGAATGCTAGGAGGAAGAGGGGCGGAGTCAGTGGAGTCACCGGGAGACACAGGGAAGAAGACATGCTGGAGGGCAGGAAAAGCCATGAGTCACCTGGCAACACATAGATTAATAAAAATGGGTTAGTTTAAGTTCTAAGAGCTAGTTAGTAATAAGTCTGAGCTGTCAGCTGATCATTTCTAATTAATATTAAGTCTCTGAGTAGTTATTTGGGATCAGCTGCTGGCACAGGAAAACTCCGCCCTTACTTATGGGTATAGTTCATGGTGAAGCACTTGCCCTGACTTCCATTCTCAACACTACAATATTGTCTATAATATTTAAGACAACACTAATATATTCTCAAAATGCATCACCTTCTAATTATCTTACAACATTTCACTATTATTTCAGTACTGTGGAAACACAATACACTGACAAGCTGTTGAGTATTGCTGCACAGCTCTCTATTGACAGAATGCAGCTAGTTTGAGGGATGCTGAACAATTTATACTGTGGGAACTAGCTAATGTTATTGAACATCACTCTTATTTTCCATTTATCACTAAAGATTTGTTGGAACAGCCCTGTTCCGAGAGACTATGCTGAGCAGCAAACTGATGAGAACATTGCAAAGTATGAAAGGATCAAGCCAGGAGAAGCAGCTAGACACATATCCCATATCTGTGGCCCCAGCACCTGGGCGTCGGAGGCAGGAGAGAATAGGTATAGAAAGTCAGCCTCTACCATAGGAGATAACAAACGTGAAGAACGGGTTGTGGAGACAATGCTAGAAGGGAGAGTTCCACAGGAACTGAGTAAAACTCACAGGGGTCCTCTGAACAGCCAGAGACAGCAGGTATTTCCCAAAAGTGTTCAGGGAATAATCATCCTTTTCTTCCAACTCCTGACAGAAAGAAACTTGGGTTAGAAGGTTGTGCCTGAGGTATCAATGCTCTGCCCTGGGTGCAGTTTGAATGTTCCCCTTCTATGGGACAGAAAGAAGGGGCTCAGCTGGATCCCAGTATTGACAGGTGAAGCATAGTGAGATGTCCTTAGCAATTAGGGAAGTACTCTCAGAGGATCTCTGAGTTCCTGCAAAAATAAGTTGGAAAAACCTGACCCTGAACCACCAGTCACTCTCTATCTTGTTTCAGGATGCAATCCTTTTCTTCCATGTCTATTTTCCACATCCCACCTGCCATGAGATCCTCACCGGAGTCAACTAATGCCAGTGCCATCCCTTCCAGCCTCAACAACTGTGACCAAGATAAACATCTTTGCTTTATAAAGTTAGCTTGCCTCCAGCATTTCATTTCATTATGGCAATGAAAGACTAAAATAATAAAACAGTGTCAATTTATTTGAGAAATCTTTAAAGTTATGTATGCCTAAACTTCTTTTTTCTTCTCTCTCTCTCTCTCTCTCTCTCTCTCTCTCTCTCTCTCTCTCTCTCTCTCTCTTCTGAGACAAGGTCTCTCTGTGTAGTCCTGACTAGTGTGGCATTCACTATGTAGGACAGGCTGGCATTGAACTTAGAGAAAACTGCCTGCCTCTGTTTCTCAAATGCTCGGATTAAAGGCATGCGCCACCATGTACAGCATATATGTTTCTTTTTTTTTAACTTTATTTATTTATTTTTTGCCTTGGTGTTTGCCTGGAACTGGAACTACAGACAGTTGTTAGCTGACATGTGGGTGCTGGGAATCGAACCCGGGTCCTCTGGAAGAGCAGACGGTGCCCTTAACCGCTGAGCCATCTCTCCAGCCCGCATATATGTTTCTAAAAGAAAACTAAGGAGGAGAGGAAGAAGGAAGAAGGGGAAAAAGAAGAAAAGAGGAAGAGGAAGAGGAGGAAGAGGAGCAGCAGCAGCTATGCATCCCAGGTTGACCTCAAATCTGGCATCCCCCTGCCTCTGCTTCCTGAGTGCTGGGATCAAATGTGTGCACTGTCACACCCGGCTATTCACTGTGTCATTTATATATTTTTGGGCCGTGGAGATCCATTTCTGACCTGGACTTTAGCCTGGAGTTTGACGGCCGTCTCCAGGATACCTTCATCTGTCTCAAGCACTGGTATCGCCACAGTTCCTCTTCCACACAACACAACCGTTGCCTGCTCTGCCCGAGCCCTCATCATTCCAATCAGCAGCAGCACATAGTTCAGGGGAGGCTGGCAGAACAAAGCATCGTCATGAAATCAAACTCTAGATCCCAGCCTTGCCTACCCAGCTCTAGAGGATGAAGTAATGAGGGAAGGACCGTGGGGAGCAGTCAGAATCCCTGCCCTTGTCATTACTGGGACACAGCAAAGTGAATCTGAGAAACACTTGTGACAGAAATTTAGAGATCATCCTGAGCTAGCCAAACTTGAGATGTTAGTATTATGATGCATAAGCAAGGCTGACTAAGAGTGTCCCTAAGAAACCAACAACTTGGAAGAAAATCCACACTAATTCTTTCAGCTTGTGTGGCTCTCAGAGAACCAGAAGGAAACAAAATCCTCTTAAGACCCCACATCCTGCCAGCCCATTGGAAGATTTTTTTAAATTTCTTTACCCCTTGTGAGTGACTCTTGGGACAGAGCTTATCGGCGTTTGCATCTGTCAAATAGACCAAGAGGGTTCGGCCTGGCAGTGGGGCTAGGTTGTGCTTCACAGAGAGATTGACAGCTGTCTCCAGGGCCTGGCGATACCGCTCCAGCAACTCAACATCACAATTCCACTGTCTACAGCAAGAAAAGACACAGACGACACAGGGGTCAGAAGCTCGTCCACCTGCAACTGTAAAGCAGATGGAAAGACAGAGCATGCCACTCCAATCCTCTCTCTCCCCGCTCAGGCATTACCCTCCCACAGCCCAGTCCAGTGCTGCCACAGAAGAAGCGCTCCTTCTCTCCACAGAACTCAGAAGCAGGGCTGAAACTGCCTGCCATGCCCATCTGCCCTTGCTTCAAGAGGCCTGGCTTAACTGTGACAAGTTTATTTGGGGATATTACTTTCTCAAAACCATTTTATTATTTTGTGTGAATGAGTGTTTTGCCTACATGCATGTCTGGGTACCACCTATGTGCAAAGCCTACAGAGGCCAGCTTGGATTCCCTGAGAATGGAGTTACAGACAGCTGTGAGCTACTACATGGTGGGAGGAATTCCAACCCAGATTTTCGAAAGAACATCCATTGTTTTTTTCTTTAAAATTTTGATTTATAGTTTTGATTTTAATGTTGCCTTCTTTTTACTACAAATAGGTTATTTTCTCACATAATATAACCTGATTATAGTTTCCCCCCCCTCCACTTTTCTCATATCCTCTCTACCTCCCTTCCCATCCAGACCCACTCCCTTACTGTCTATTAAAAAACAGGCTTCTAGGACAATAATAATAAAGTAAAATATAAGATAAATCAAGAATTATCACATCAAAGTTGAACAAGAAAGCCAACAGAAAGAAAAGAACCCAAGAAAAGGCACAAAAATCAGAGATCCACTTGTTCACACACTCAGGAATCCCACAAAAACACTAAACTGGAAGTCGTAATATACATGCAGAAGACCTGGTGCAGACCCATGCAGGCCCTGTGCATGATGCCTCAGTCTCTTGAGTTCATATGAGCTTTAATCATGTTGACTTAGAAGACTTTCCTCTTTCTGCTTTCTTTTCTGTGGGGTTCCCTGAGCTCTAAAGGATGGAATTTGCATCCAGTGTTTTTAGCCACTGATCCTTCTATCACTCTAGCCTTGAAGGTTTTTTGAAAAAAGGTCTCACATAGACCAGGTTGCCTTCATATTGCTGATCCCCTAGCCTCCACCTCCCAATGGATATAGCAGATGAAGGAAACACTTCTTAGATTTCCAGCTAGTAAATACAACAGAATGACAGAAAACTCATTTTCCAATTGCCAATAACACAATCTGGCTGAGGCAAAAATCATCAATGAAGACTAAGGAATTTAGGCTGGAGCATGCTGGCACGCACACAACTGTAATCTCAGTACTGGGAAGTCTGAGGCAGGAGGATCTCACATTTAAGGCCAGCTGTGCTACACAACAAGTTCAAGACTAGGCTAGGCTATAGCAAGAGACTCAGTCTCAGGCTAGAGAGATGGCTCAGTGATTAAGAGTGTGTACTGCTCTTGCAGAGGACCTGAGTTCAAGCCCCCAACTCGCCACATCCCACATGAGGTGGTTCACACCCACTTACAACTCAGCAGCAAGAGATGCTACACACTCATAGACTCCATCAAAACCAATGATATAACCTCGAGCAACAGAGTAGAAGGTAGAGAAGTTTGGGCTTCATAATTTTCATTGAACAAAGTTAAATATAAGTGTTAAAGACTGGGTTTGGGTGTAAAAAAATGACAGAATCCAAATATGTGTACAGCTCTGTATGACCGACAAGCACATCGCTAGAGGATAGCGGACGGCTCGTTCCCAGATGGCTCCTTAGCCCTGTCCTTGATCTTACTTTTCCCCTACTGGCGAGCACATACCTGGCCTTGTGCAGTCTGAACTTTTCCCGCTTGAGCTGCTCATATATCACAGGTATAGTCATCGCCGCCTGGAGCTGCCGACGTGTCAGGGTGCACAGGTGTCTCGAGTTGGCAGGCCTCTTGATATTTTTTGCGTTTCTGGCCATGATCCGCCTCAGCAATGTTGTATTGGAAGGAAATGGCAATGCTGTATGGTAACAGGAAAATATCCAAAGCAAGCAATTTCTATTATCTTAGTCTTGTAAACCGCTATCCTTATGGCTAGCAGTGGTCTGGCCACTGATTACACCACACCATGTAAAAATTCCTATATAATTTTTATACCGCGTAGGCACATAGCAGCTACGTGGTAAACGTGCTAGGCCAATAACCTGACATGGCACCCAAAGTGTGTAAAGACTTAGGGTGCAAAGAGACTGAAAATATGTGTCTTCTCATTGACACTTGAGAGACAAATATGAATAGGAAGAGAAAATTACCTTTATTTCTGAGTTGAGCCTCAAGCTTATCAATAGAATCATGAGCATTAAGGAATCTGAATGGAAACTGCCGACTGTGAATCACAGATTTCTAAAAAAGAGAAAGAATTGTGAGCAGAGGACCAGGGAAGATGAGGGCCAGGGACCTACAGGACCAGGACAAGGAAGCAGCGTCGCTCCTAGGATTGTGGGAGGGTAGAGAGAAAAGTAGATTTCAAGAAGCAGGCAGAGGGGCTGGAGAGATGGCTCAGCGGTTAAGAGCACCGTCTGCTCTTCCAGAGGACCCGGGTTCGATTCCCAGC
>PVIH01005209.1:69657-111291 GCA_004025045.1 Sigmodon hispidus
AAAAAAAAAAAAAAAAAAAAAAAAAAAAAAAAAAAAAAAAAAAAAAAAAAAAAAAAAAAAAAAAAAAAAAAAAAAAAAAAAAAAAAAAAAAAAAAAAAAAAAAAAAAAAAAAAAAAAAAAAAAAGCAGGCAGATAAAAGAAAAGAAAGATATGAAAAAATGTTAAAAAGAGGATGTAACAGGAGCCTCTTTTCTTTCTTTTTATTTTTTTAATTAAAGATATATTTTATGAATATGGGTGTTTTGCACCACATGTATGCTGAGTATCTATAGAGGCCAGAAGAGGGCACCAGATCCCTTCGATGGAGTTACAGATGGTTGTGAGCAGCCATGTTGGTGCTGGCAATCAAATCCAGGTCCTCTGGAAGAGCAGCTGGTGTTCTTACCTTTTTCAAGCCCCACAGCCCCATTTTTTTATACTACACTGCTCCTGATGTGAGTTAATTCATAGAAGGGGATCTTTCTGTATGTTTTTGAGTTTACAGAGTAAGCACAAAAGCTATTACTCTCCACTGTAATCTGTGAAAGATTGACTCACCCCCAAGACCTGTCCTTCCTAACACATCTGTATTTCCATATCTATTATATCCCACACAGAAACCAGTTGGTAGTCATGACGGTTCTCAGCCAGTCAGAAGAGCTGGCCTCCAGAGATGTGGGATCTCCTGACCAGCATCTAATTACTAAGCAACACACTCCCCTCTGTTCACATTTACCTCATGCTGGAGTCTCTGAAGAATCAGGTCATGGTGGCGGGCGCTGATCCCCGCCCGCAGCAGGTTACACAGGTTCCGGAGCATGGCCATGAAGGGGAGTTTCCCATTGTCTTCAGAAAGGCGGGGACAGGATAAAGCCAGTGAGTGACAGGCACAAAGCTGCAGCCCATAGCAGGAAACATAGAGCCACACAAAAGCTCAAATGGGAGGATGCAGTATGTCCTACTCAAAAGGTTCTAACGATCCAGGAATACAAAACAAGGACAGGCCGGAAGTGGAGAATAACCTTTATACATATAACTCTGCTTATGGGGTAGCTGTTTCATTAACAGCTTCTGTCACTATCTGTTGGCTTTAGTTCTGGTTCAACTGATTGCATGAATCCCTCTTTTTTCTACCCACTTGGAAGGTGAGAATTGACGACTGCAAGTTGTTCCACAGAGCACAGCCCTCCCCACCTCACCCCTGTCTCTGTGTTGTTCTGGGTGTCCCGGAACTTGCTCTGTAAACCAGACTGTCCTCAAACTCAAGAGATCCACCTGCCTTTGCCTCCAGAGCTCTAGGATTGAAGGTATTGACATACACGTGTGTGTCTGTGTGGGAGTGTATACCACTTGTTTGCCGGTGCCCACAGAGGCCGGAAGAGGGCACAGTATTCGGGAGCTGGAGGCACTCCCGGAGCTGGAGGCACGGGTAGCTGTGACCCACTTGATATGGGTACTGAGAACTGAACTCAGGTCCTCTACAGAGAAAACTGTGTACCTGCAGGTAACTTCATACAGACAGAGCAGGTTTTAATTATACATTTAGGTATAACAAAGAAATAAGGGCTATGAATTCTGAGAGACAGTAAGAGGTCAGCACGTGAGAAGAGCTGGAGGGACAAAAGGGAAAGGAAAAACCCTGTAATTATATTTTAATTTCAAGAGATAAAAATACTTCTCATAAGATTAGGAAATCAAAAAAGGGAAACAGTTTCTGGCTATGGATCTAAGTCAGTGGGATTGTATGTGTGAACCACCATATCCAGCTCCCTCAATGTTCTGGCCTTGGTGTACACTCTAGGGGACCGACCACACATGGAGGTGTGACCTCAGCACTGAGAAGCCTGAAGAAGGATTGCCACTTTGAGACTAGCCTGGATTTTACAGATAGACATTCTCAAAAAGGGGAGGGGAGGGGAGGGGAGCTGCAGGGGAGGGGAAGGGAGGGGAGGGGAGCTGCAGGGGAGGGGAGGGAGAATAAGAAAAAGAAAACAAATGCCTTTAGGACTAGGTACATGCCCACAATCTCAGCAGGAAGAAAAATATGACAGCCCAGACAATATAAGAAGCTGTATCTCAAAATTAAAAAAGAGCTAGAGAGATGCCTCCATAGTTAAGAGCATTTCCAGAGGATCTGCATTCAATTCCCAACACCCACATTGGCAACTCCAGTCCAAAGAAAATGCCCTCTTCTGGCATTCTCTGACACCAAGCACAAATGTGGTTCACAGTCGTACAAGCAAGAAAAACATCTGTTGTGATGGGATTAGAAGGATTAGGAGGTGTGGCCTTGCTGGGGAAATGTGTCACTGGGGGGTGGGCCTTGAGGTTTTCAAAAGCCCATGCCAGGTCCAGCCCCCCTCTCTACACACACACCAGAGATCAAGATATACCTCTTAACTACTGCTCCAGCCATGAAAGCGATGTGTTCCCTTCCATAATAATAGACTAAACTTCTGAAACTGTAAGCAAGTCCCCAATTAAATATTTTGTAAGAGTTGCCTTGGTCAGGATGACTCTTCACAGCAATAGAACAGTAACTTAGACATCTATTACATATTAAATAAATAAATAAAAATTTGAGAAAAGAAATTTACCATAGGGGATTTGATTTGTCTATAGGTAAACAAGCAAGATAAATGTCACCGTTTAAATTTTTAGGGTTAGTGATTCTCAGCCAAAAAGAGGAAGTAAAAGCATCCACATAGACTCAGCCCAACACCACATCTCCTTTGTTATTATTTGTTGGGGGGGATGTTGCTTGAGACGAGATCTCCAGGCTGATCTCAAATTAGTCACCCTCCTGCCTCAGCTTCCCAAGCCCTATAATTATAAATGTGTATCACTACATCTAACCACATCACTATTTCTTAACTTGTGAATTGGTGAAAAGGCTATCAGATGGGGGCGGGGCTTTTAATTCTCAGTAGTTTTGACACACATATCACCAGAGGCACCTACAGAGAGAGTAATAAGTAGCCAAGCAGTTCAGGCAGCCTTGAGTATAATAAACCACCAGCAAAGGATATTTGGGCTTCGTAAGTTCCAAAATTAGAAGTCTACAAAATTCCATTAAGGTTTAAAGTAGTAGCATTATGCTGGTAATGTAATATTTGCCGGCCTATAGGTTTAATAAAAGCTGATTGGCCAAAGGCAAACAGGAAGTATAGGCGGGGCTACTAGGCTAAGAAAACTCAGGAACATCTCACAGAGCAGACACAGACATCAGACACAGATGCCAGAGAGCTGCAACAGACACAACAGGAGATGGCAGCAGACACAGAGGAAAGAAGCTGAAATGCTGCTATGAGCTGAACAAGATGAGTTGAGTTCAGATGAAGGAACTAGCAAGTTATATGCCTGGGCCCTAGGTCAATCAGAATAAAAATAATATATGCCTGTGTGTGATTATTTGAGGCAAAGCAAGGCCGAGAGTGAGACCAAACCTTTGGTCCAGGCCCGGAAAGTCCAGGCCAGAACCATTTACAACAGTCTAAAGTTACATACATTTCAACAAAGAGGAAAATACCTTTGAAATTCCAAAGGCAAAAGATGAAGCAAAAGAAAAGGGATATAAAATAGAGAATGGAGCTTTTCTTTTTAAAACCATTCATTCATTCATTCATTCATTGTATGTGTATTGGTGTGTTGCCTGCATGTGTGCCTGTGAACCACATGTGTGCCTGGTCCTGTGGAGGCCAGAAGTGAGTATGGGATCCTCTAGGACTGGAGTCACAGATGGTTGTGAGCCACCATGTGGGTGCTAGGAATCAAACCCAGGCCCTCTTGAAGAGCAACAAATGTTCTTAACCACTAAGCCATCTTTCAGTCTCGCAAAATAGGCCAAAGCATGAGTCAGAAGTCAACAGTTATGACAGGTCTTGCAGAGGAGCTAAGTTTAGCTCCCATCACCTACAGTGGGCTTATAACTCAGCTCTAGGGTATCTGATGCCCGTTTCTAGTTTCTGAGGGCACCTGCTCTCACATGTACTTAATAAATAAATCACATAAAAACACAATAAAATAATTCCTTTTTTTAAAAAAAAAGAAAGCATAAAAGAGCCTTTCATAGGTAAAAATAGACAACAAAGGTTGGGGGGGGGGGAAGACTGGAGGTAATGTAGTCTTCCCCAATATGATTTTTTTCTTTTTATCAGTATTGGAAAATGATTAAAATTTCCAGATCCTACATGAATTTCTATAGAAGTTCTAACCTCTCTTGATCTAACTCTACTTCATTTGGAAAAAATTACAGGTATGATGATACAAAGGCAAACAGAGAGAGGTGCCACTTTTTGTCCTGTGTTTCTGAAGACTTGTGTATCACCTAAGCACATCCGGAATAATGATCAACCTAAGATATCAACACACTATTAAGGCAAGTTCCACTGTCCACAGCACTATGGTAAATAGCAAACCTCAAAATTCCAATTTACATTTTGGTTATGTAAATTAAATTGCAAAATACCTGTACCATTTTCTGGAAATCTTCAATGTGTGATCTACAGTATAGAAGCATGGACTGGGAAGACTGGAAAGGATCACGTCCGTCAAGGCCACTCACCTATGAGCTCTTCCCAGACGGAAGCTTTGTTACCCCGCAAGCTCAGATCCCTTTCCCAAGTCTCTGGCCTTTGGAGCTTCATCCGTTGCCCAGCTCTGCTAGAATCCCAAGGCCCAGGGAGGTGACTCCGAGAAAAAAGCTCTAGGGTGGATGGGTACCTAGGAGAAGGAAGAAAATACCTATCATTTCAAAGCTAATGAAAACAGAAAGGAGCCAAAGTCTGGCTCACAACATTGTCTGCCCAAACTCATATTGCTCGCATAAGAACTGCCACAATTAGAGCCATGAATAAACTGGAATGATCAGGTCAATGGAATGTATTTGAAATGCAGTGTCTCACCTGTAGCCCAGCAGGGCCTGGACATGCTGGGCAGGCTCATGGATATGCAGTCGCTCTACTAACTTCTTCAGAGTGAACCTCGGCGAACTTTTCTTCTGTGGTGCTGCATTATAAGCTGCTTCAAACTGTGGAAACAGCCCCAAACCCACAGGGTTCGTTTCATGCATGATTATGAAGTATCAGAAATAAAAGCATAAGCCTGCCATACCATATCAGGAAGCAAAGCATAAAGAAATAGCAAGGAAAAGCTTGCAGGAAGGACACGGCTGCAGCTAATCACAACAGCAGCACTTCAACAGTCCCAGACTCTTGGAAGGCTAAAGCAGAAGACCTAACTATACAACCGATCCCAAGCATGCAAGGCAGCATCGGCAACAGAAAAAGAAATAAAACTTAGTAGTTATTTGGGTTCCAGAAAATAGGGGGGGGGAGACAACAGTTTTTCTGGGAGTCTTTCATTTATATAAGATTGAACTATCAGGGGTTACTATGGGTGATTGGGTTATTTCAAAAGAAAAAAAAAAAAGAAAGCAGGGAATGAGAACAAAGAACACCTTTATTCTCTCAGAAAAGAAAAGAAAGGCAACTCTTTTCTGTATTATAAGCCTATAATAGTAGCAGCAGCATCTATTTGTTTTGAAAACAGCAGGCTGGAGAGATGGCTCAGTGGTTAAGAACACCAGCTGCTCTTCCAGAGGACCCAGGTTCAATTCCAAGTCACTTACATGGTGACTCACAAATGTTTGTAACCTTGAACACAGAGGATCTGCTGCCCTATGTTGGTTTGCAAGAGCACCAGGCATACATGTGGTACACAGACACACGTGCAGACAAACATAGGTACCCATAAAACAAACAAAATTTTTAAAGAATTGTATATGGGATGGATATTTTGTAACATTTTAAACTCATTTATCCAACTGGATATGTTGTCTGTGAACAAAGTATAACACTAAGAACAACAGAGATTTAAAAAAAAAAAAAAATCCTTCTCTTTATCCTCCAAACCAAACCACATAATCACAATCCAAGAACACCCAGATAGAGACAAATAAGTGTCTACCACACTGGTTATTGAAATTTTTGAAATTAATGGGATTCTACATCTAAATACAAGTTTAGAAGTGATTTCCATACCTACAGATACCTACATACCCAAGCAAATGACTCACCAAAATCTGTTCGTTTCTAAGGGGCCAAAGGCTCTTTGGAAAACATCTCCCTCGCTCTGAAAACGGTGATTCTGTTTTCTACGTGGACAAGAGAAACATTTTCAAACAGGGAAACAGAAGTTGCCCCTAAAGATTTCTACTCTAGCAGCCCTGAAAGAATCTCTCTGCCAATAGAAAATGAGTTTCCAGAGGGTGACCTGTTCTTCGTTGCCCTGAGCTCCATACAGGTCATCTAGACTCCTCCGGCTCCTCTGCTTTCTGATGTATCAGCATGTTAGATACTTGTGTGTATGCACCCTTATGAAGCTATGTTCCTTTATCCCTCCCTTCCAAGAGAAAAGGCACTGTGAATGCACAGGGCTGAGGCAAAGACTGACTTGGGGTCGGGGTGGCTGTTGAGGACATTTCTTGGATCGGTGTTTCCGTGGGTTGTACTTAGCTAACTGGTACTCATCAAACTGGGCAAATTTGTCAGTCATGGCAGCACGGAGGCAGGCAGGCAGGGGCACCAACTTCTTCTCATCTCCTTCTGCCAGGCTCTGTGGAGGAAAGAGGAGATCAGCAGAAGAGAAACCCAACTTTTCACCACAGACACACACACACACACACACACACACACACACACACACACACAAAGCAGGACCACATAGTTACACAAAAACAAGACTAGAGAACGATTTCCACACATCTAAAATTACATTTCTGTGTACAAGGCAAATCAGCCATCTTCTCTGAGCTCATTGTCATCATTATGAAGGATGTCCAGAATAAGATCAACTTTTTTTTCTCCTTAAACTTTGGTCTAGCCCTTGTATCACTACCCTATTAGTTCACTGGACTCTTACAGAGGAAAACATATTCCCTCTGGGCACTTGGATGGAGGAAAAGCTACCTTGTCTGAAAATCTCAGTGAGCAAAGGAAAAGGGAAAAAAAAAAAGACATGAAGGTCAAAGTGCAAGGTACTAAACACCATACCTGGTAGAACTCAGCTACTTGGATCCAGTCTGAAGGCAGGTGAACAATGGCAGAGAAATACCGGCGCACGTGGGGACGGCAGGCTGGCAAGAAGACAGCCACAGCCAAAACTAAATTGGCTACTTCCCGGATGTTAAGTTGCTGCCGAGCATACAGGGATGCCTAGGGTGGAAAAAGATGGCTGTGTTGGTCACTTAGCTCATACTTCCACATCCTAAACTATCTTGCTCATGGCTTCTGCCAGTATAAAACCAAACCTTTCCTGTACAGGCCACAATACCTACAAAATAGAAAGTTCAAGCATCATCTTAGTCAACTCTTCTTCTTCTTCTTCTTCTTCTTCTTCTTCTTCTTCTTCTTCTTCTTCTTCTTCTTCTTCTTCTTCTTCTTCTTCTTGACTTTACTTTATCCAGCAAAATCATTTATTTACAGTGGAGAATGCTGGTTTGATTTTGTCAATGAAAGAAACAAAAGTCCAACAGAGACCATATCGCACTGCAGGTGCTTCTGTAGCAGGTGACCAACTGTTACCCTTACCTGTTATCGAGAACACCAAGAGCCACAGTATCGCAAGGACACTGCTGTAACAACACACCACACAAGTCAGCAAAACCCTGGGAATTTCTGCAATGCAATTACCAACTTTTTCTTTTTTTATAAATGTATAAAAAACAAAAAGTCAGCAAAACCAGCATTATGACGTAGTAAACAGAGTATAACCCCAAAGTCAGGTCAGTGAACACCTTACCAGACCAGCTAGTCACCACGTGACCTGCTCTTCAGGAGACCACTAAACAGAACAAAATGCCAACAGGTGAAAAATACACCACTTCTGAAAGACAGCAATGTACTGATCATCTTCTAATTAACCAGGCCCTGTCCTTGTTAGGAAGACCCTTCATACCACATCTAAGAAAAACTTACCAATTGCAACATCGGTGTACTGTAAAGAAGTTAAGAGAGAAATAACAAGCTGATAACTAGTTAAGGTCTTCCTGAAGGCAGTTTCTGAAATCTTTTTTTTGGTGACTTTTAGCCTCAGAATTATGCTAAATTATATTATGTAAGATATTCACTATCTATTGAGATTATTTCTAAGTAAAATAAAGTACTGTAACATAAAAAAAAAGTTAACCCAGGGTTCAAATTGCTGATTAAACATGTCATCTTCCAAAGCTCCATAGATCAGACTGGCCCATGACCATGTCCCGGGGAGGACTGTCTTAATGACTAATTGGTGATGGAGGATCCACACACTGTGGGTGCTAGCCCTAGGCAGGTCCTCCTGCACTGTATGGGGAAAGCTAGCTGAAGAGTTGGAATTGGTATAAATACTTTTGAATTATAGTTGATCAGCATCTAAAATTTTAAATCTTGGTGCAAAAATATACAATAAAAATGTTTGTATGTGCACACTGAAACGGTATGTATGTTCATGAAAACATTATTTGTGATGGCCTAGAAGAAAAATAATTCACTGTTAAATTGTAGAATAGGTAAGCTGTGGATACAACACCAATAAGCTTCAGCAGCAGACAACATTGTGAATGAATGTTATAATGTTGGTAAAATACTGCACTCCCTCCTCATAAAAACCCAAGGTATAATTCTCTATATATGTGAAACACAATTGGTGTTTGAAGTGGGTATCCTAATTGGCCCCACCCTTTCCCTTTAGCAAGAATGATCTGTCTCAGGCTGTTTTTTCCTTAGTGAGCAACTTCTCTAAAGGTGGGTGGCTCTTTTCACTGAAAGAGGACATGACTGGGACTCTGAAGTAGATTCTGGTACAGACTGTGGTAATGTTCTGTTTCTAAAGCTAGTTAGCCAGATTAAACAACTATGTTCATATTGTGACAATCCTTTGAGCTGTATATATATTGTGCATATTCTTGTTACATTAAATAAAAGTAAATTTAAAAAAAAAAAAAGAAAAAAGAAAAGGAGAGAAGGATAAGCATGAGCCTGTGTAAGCTAGCAAGCATTATTCCATAATTCCTACCTCAAGTGCCTGCCCTAACCTCCTTCTGTGATGGACTGTGACCTGAAAGGGTAAGAAAAATCCTCCCTAGGTTGCTTCTGGTTAGAGTGACTTCTTATCACAGCAACAGACTCCAACTAGAACATGCCTCTTCTCTGCATCTGAAACAATCATTATCTACTCCACACGATATTTGGGAAAGGGTTTTACTTTCTTGGAACCAGATCCAAGTTTCATCGTGTTAATAAGACTCCCACTGTAGTGGAATTATGCTGGCAATGTAAATATTTGTCCTGCCTATGGGTTTAATAAAAGCTGATTGGCCAAAGGAAGTGTGGGTGGGGCTACCAGGCTAAGAAAACTCAGGAACATCTCAAAGCAGAGACAGACACCAGAGTCGCAAGAGCTGCCAGGAGACCCAGAGGAAATACTGCTCTGAGAAAAGATATCAAGCTGCAAGGCTGAACAAGATGGGTTAGATTGAGAGCAAATGTTAGCAAATTATATGCCTGGGCCCTAGGTCAATCAGCATAAAAAATAATACAAGTGTCTGTGTGATTCTGTGGGACTGTGTGTGTTTCTGTAGGACTGTGGGTCCAAACCTCTGGTCCAGGTCTAGAAAGTCTGGGCCAGAACCTTTTACAACACTCCCACAGCCTAGAATTGTACATTTAGCTTGTACATACTCAACCTAGGATACATTCCCCATCTTACCCTTCTCCACTCCACAGAACCCCAGGGATTAGGTCTCAGACTCATCCAGATACCTTGTTCCCCCAAGCAAACAATCCTTCCACCCCTACAGAGAGCCAGCTACCAGCTCCTCACATCACAAGCACATTAGTACCTCCCAGTTCCCCTCTTCTCCCCACTCCTTCATACCACAATACCTTAAGGATGAACTCAGGTTCCAAGGAGGCCAGGTCACTACAGACTTCAAGGATGGATGCCCGAGTAGGGTCAGATGCATCTTTTACATTTATATGTGAGGCCAGGGCAGAGCACAGTAAGGTCAAGAGAGCCATCTACGAATTGGGCCACACAGAAGGAAGGAGAGGTAAATGAGGATCTACACAGACTGACTTGTACAATCAAGGACAGAGGGGTTGGAGAGATGCCTCAGTGGCTAAGAGCACTTGCTCCTCATGCAGAGGACCCAGGTTTAGCTCCTAGCACCCACATGGTGGTTCATGACCTTCTTTAACTCTAGCTCCAGAGGATACAACATTTTTTTTTTTGAGGGGGGTAAGAGTCTCTGTTTGTAGCCCTAACTGGAATTCATTATTATAGGCCAGGCTGGCTTCAAACTCCCTGAGCTCCATCTGCTTCTGCTTCCCATGCACTTGGACTAAAAGTCATGTGCCATGATACCCAAAGGGATCTGAAGTCCTTCCTGACCTCCACAAGCACAAGACACATAGTGCATATGTACATGTGTGGACAAATGCTCTCCAGTAAAAACGAATAAAACAGAAAGAATGGACTCCAGGTTCGGAACGGTGTCTATCCAGGTTCGGAACGGTGTCTATTCAACTGACAGGTTGGATTAAGAAGTAGGAAATAAGTACAGGATCATGTTCCCTCTGCTACCTTCTCAGGGAGAAGCCCCGGTTCTGGTCTCCATCCTCACCATCCCCTCCACCACCAACCTCCCAAGTTTTTACCTTCTTTTCCTGGAGGACCGGGTCAGTGGTTTCGGGATGAGATTCCGAGTCTCCAGATGTGAGCTTCAGGACTGGAGCATCCAGCTCCTCTTCCTCGCCCAAGCTCAAACTATACAAAGGCATCTGGACTTCATCTTTCTCTCCCTGCATTTCCTTCTTTCCTGAGAAGTGCCACTGACCCTGGAAACAGCGGGAGTTACAAATCACACCGTGTGTTCATAGCCCTCAAAGACGGATGGATCAAAAGTGTCTCCCAGAGACGGGGAAAGTCCACATCTCTAAACTAAAAAAGCCTCTGCCTTCACTCCCACACTAATCATCTCTTAGTCCATCCTGCCTCTGGCTTGGTGTGCTTTTTTACACTACCCTACTCTATTCAGGCGTCTATGCTTTTTGCCCAAATGTTCTGTGATCTTGCCCACTACCATCTTATGACTGCCATTGTGGGAGCTCAAGGCCTCACAAGGTGTTTTCTGAGTCAAAAGAATGTCAAGTCCCTTATCAATACTTCCCCAGAAGCAAAGAGCTTCTTCATTCACTACCATCCCTGATAGGGCTGTTGGAAAATTCACTGGAATAATGTATGTTTGACTCTACAAATTACAAAGCCCCAAAACACAGCAGAGCAACAGCAGTTGTACTTTGAACCAGAACTTCGTGAAACACCTTTTCACTGAGTTGATTTGAAGGATGAAGAAATGAAAGCTCCAAAGGGGATATTAGCTTTGCCTAAAGCTATATCCTTTTTCAGTTAGCAGAGATATGGTAAGGTTCAGGGAAACTCTGCCTCAAGTGTCCCCAGGGGAAATGTGCTCCTGTCTGCCAATTCTGATCTATATACTAAACATGCTTACACTGATCTGTTGAGAGGGCGTGTGTCAGCACATAAGTATACAAAGAAGTGAGCTCTGATATAGCAAATATATTGCATGGTAACCTAGACACACCCAGCTACCTCTGCTGTAATGACTATGCTGGCACTCTGCCTGATCAGAGGCTTTCTAGAAACAAGGACTTAGAATCTCGGTGCTAGATATTTGAAGAGTGAAGATGCCAATGAAGACAGCCCTAAGGTAAAGACTAACTCAGAGAAGGCCGAGAAAGACTGGAGTAGAGACTGACTCACTAGTGGAATGCCTACCTAGCATGGGCAGGCCTAGGGGTTCAATTCCTAGAACTGTCCAAAAGAACCAAAAGGCTGATACCAAAAATGCTCTAAGAAGACACAGCATCAGAGAAGAAAATGAAGGCACTGAAATCTAGTGATAACAACATAACAGATACAGCTGGAGTCAAGGTCAGCATCCAAAAACAATTACCAAAGCTACTTCCTGAACTTGAGTAGTAGCAGAGATGGATTTCGGAGCCCTGGAACAAGCTGGAAGGTCTAGATTTGCAGAGAAACATGGGATCTTCTTGGAAGGAGGCTCAGGGACTCGGCAATTGCTAGTGTTCAGGCTACACACATCAGCTTGCTTCATGCGAGATAAATGAAGACACTGGAGCAAGGGGCTGGGAGATAGAGTGCTCTTTATGGTGGGCAGGGTAGCTAGACATCGGTTCTCCAAAGAGAGGATGTCTGAGTGACTAGACTTATGTCCACATAGCTTCTCCAGGGACTGAAGGTCAGGGAGCATAGACAGGCATCGGTTTTCCAAGGACAAGATGTCTGGATGGACAGATGTATGTCCATGTAGGTTTTCCAGGGGCTGGAGGTCAGGGAGCATGGTCAGGCACCGGTTCTCCAAGGAGAGGATGTCTGGGTGGGCGGGCACATGCCCACAGAGTTTCTCCATAGCTTCAGCACAACCAACATATACCTGGAGAGAGAGAACAGGTAATGAGTGGCATTAGAAATGTACCAATCCCGGGGCTGGAGAGATGGCTCAGGGGTTAGGGGCACTGACTGCTCTCCCGGAGGACCCGTGTTCAATTCCCAGCACCCACATGGCAGCTCACAACTGTCTGTAACATCTGTTCCAGAGATCTGAGACCTTGCATAGCCACGCACATAAATAAAGCTAAATAAATTTTAAAAAAAAGGAATGTACCAATCCCATATTCATCTGTTTGTGCCAGTGAGATGCAAAAAACAAATGATACTTTTATTTTTTAAAATTATATTATGCATTATTGTGTGTGTGTGTGTGTTGTGGGGAGAGGAGTATGTATAAGTTTAGGCATAGGTGTCACAGCATGTGTGAGGTTAGAAGACAACCCTCAGGAGTTGACTCTCTCCTACCACAATGAGATCAGGGATTGAACTCCGACAGTCAGGACTGCACAGCAACCACTGAACCTAAACCATCTTATTTTATTGGTTTTTTTTTTTTTTTAATTTTTATTTATCTAGGGAGAATCCTAAGGGAACAAGATGGGAAAAGGTAAAGCAAAAGCATAGAGGGAAAAGAAAGCCTGGCATGGTGGTGACCTGCCTGGAATCCCAGCTAAAGAGGAGGGCAAAAAAAAGACCAGCCTGTGCTGCATAGCACATTCTAGGTCCAGGAGAGCTACCCTGACACACCCTTTCTCAACAGAAAATGTGTCCAGCTCTGTACCAGAAGTGGGTGGGGAAGCAGGTATGCCACACCTGCCATCTCAGCACTTGAGGCAGAGGGAGGACAATCAGGAGTTCAAGGTCATCCTTGGCTACCTAAGAAGTTAAAAGATCAAAGCCACCTAAAATATACATTTTGTCCAAGATGGGTGAGGAGCTAGGAAGATAAGTCATCTGACAATGGTGGATTCTGACAGCAAGCTGGCCAGCCAGCCTACCAAAATAAGATGGAAAGCAATGGACACCTGATGTGCCATGTAGCCTCAGTACTTGTATGTATATCCGTACATGTACATATTCTTGCACACACAAACATGTAGACACACACACCCCACACACGAGTAATAATGCATCTCAGAACTAATCCACGATTTTATTTATTTATTTACTTATTAATCCATGACTTTATTATTTATGTATTTATCTGTTGCTGAGACAAGATCTCACTATGTAGGTCCGACTGACCTGGAACTTCTATATAGATAGACCAAGCTGGCCTCTGACTTACAGAGCGCCACCCACCTCTGCCTCGCCACTGCTAGGATTAAAAGAATATACAACTACATCATCCAACCACATAATCCAAGACTGAAAAACAAATTCTCAAAATAAAAATTAAGTGAACAGAGAAATTAAAGACATGTAATTTTTTTTTTCTCCTGGAGCTTATGAAGATTCAGATGAACCAAATCGGAAACCCATGACCCAGAGATAACTGCTGTTTTATACGAGCATTCAAACATTTTCTGTGCATATACAAGCTTATATATCTGCCTCTACTTCTACTTTCTGTCCTTTTCTTTGACATCACAACTGGGGCCATACTTCAGACCTTATTCTGGTCTCAGGAACTCCTGAAGGCCTGTTGTGTTAGCTCCGTAGCGTCCTGCAAAGTGTGGCTGGCAGTCCAGCAAGCTTCTGTTGCTAAAAGTGCTCACAACACCCCTCATTGTGACACTCACTCACTCCTAGGTGCCCTTCAGGCAAAAAGAACATGTTCGTCCCCGCTCACCCCCCACCCCCGCCCCTAGGCGCCCGGAAGGACTAAGCAGCTGCACAGCTCGCCCGGAGGCCCTTCCCAGTGTCCAGCCACATAGGTCTCAGCCTGGGCTCTACCTGCGCTCGGGACTGGAAAAGCTGTGCACAATGAGGGGCGCGCCGGTTCGCCGCGACAGAAAGCAGAAAGCGGCCTGGGTCAGCCAGTGGAGAAGGTGGAAATAGGGAAAAGCAAGGAAACAAGCACCCTACGGAGACGCAAGGGCGCGGCTGGGCTGTGGGCGGAGAGGGGCAGTGACCTGGGCGGGGCTGAGGGCGGGGCTTCTGCGAGGAGCGTATTCGCAGATGCTGGGATTGCAGGTTTGTACTAAGCAAACCCGGTTTGATTTCCCGGATTCATACTCAGGGCCAGGCCAACTTTCCCAGCTGTCTTGTATCCCTACCCAATAGAGTCATGTTCGGATGGTATCATGTATCTTAAAAATCCCCCAAAGGCTTATGTGCTAAAAGCATGATTGCCACTTGGGCCAGCTATTGGGAGGTGGTGAAACTTTTAGAAGTTAAATCTCTGAGACTATGCCCTTGAAGGGACTATGGAATTCAGATCTCTTCTTTGTCTGACTTCATTCCATCCACCGTGCAAGTGAACAGTTTCCTCTGCTAGTGTTCGTCACCCCATCCCTGAACTGCTTTGCCTCAGGACCAAAGCAATCGGATCAAGAGATTGTCCTGTGAAACCTCTGAAACTGATCTTGAATGGTGGCACGCACATTGAATCTCAGTACTTAGAAGGCTCAGGCAAAAAGATCATGAAGTTAACTCTGCCTATGGTGTTTGACCCAGCATTTCAGTTATCCTTTTGTTACTATGACAAAATGCCTGGGATAATAAACTTTTTGTTTGAGGGGTTTTTGTTTTGTTTTGCTTTAGGACAAGGTCTCTCTTTACATAGTGAGCCTCACTATGTAGACTAGGCTGGCCTCTAACTCACAGAGATCCTCCTTCCTGCCCCTGCCTCCCAAGCTCTGAGATTAAAGGCGTGCACCATCATGTCCAGCAATAAACTTTTTAAAGTTTTGATTTGGGGATTTTGGCTTTTGTTTTTAGACAGGATCTTGATATAGCCCTGGCTGTCTTGGAGAGCCCAGCATGACCTTGAACCCACAAAGATCCACTTGCCTCTGATAGCTCAGAAAGTAAGAGAACTTGTTCTTGCACAAGGTCCAGGATCAGTTCCCAGCACCCACTTTTGCCACACAGTGGTAACTCCAAGTTACCAAGGATGTCCTCATCTAATTTCTGAAAGCACCCAGCACGCACTTACCTGGAGACAAAAAACTCAGGAACCCAAAATGGGGGAAAAAAAAAAAAAAAGCAGTCTGTTTTGTACTTAAAGCACTCATAATAGCCAGGTCAGGCAGCACAACCCTATAAGTCCAGAGATTTTAAAATTTTATTTATTTATTTATTTATTTATTTGCCTGGAACTGGAACTACAGACAGTTGTTAGCTGCCATGTGGGTGCTGGGAATCGAACCCAGGTCCTCTGGAAGAGCAGATGGTGCTCTTAACCACTGAGCCATCTCTCCAGCCCCCTAGTCCAGAGATTTTAAAGAGTACAGCAGGAGGTTCCCAAATTCCACACAGGTTTCTTAGGGATCATTTGCCTCTAAATTAAAAAAAAAAAAACTAAGGATAAATAGTAATTTCAGTGGATTTTGAATAAACATGAAAGACTGACAGAATCATTCGAAATTGTAAGTACTAGAATGCTCCTCACTGTGAAAGTACTCTGCACAATTTTTAAATATCTAGCAGTCTTGGATCCTACCTATTAAATACTAAATGCCAAAAATAACCCTGATTGTAAGACATAAATGTGTGTATGTGTGTGTAGAGAGAACAAGTTTGTAAAAAAAAAATCCCTAGTGTGAAGTACCACCCACATTAATAGCGATGGAAATCTCTCTGTAGGAAAGGAGATTAATTTCCTGATGCTTGCGACAAAACCTCAAAAATCTAAAAGAAGTGGCTGTGGAAGACTACTGAAATGAGATGTTCTATTTTGCTTTCTGTTGCTGTGATTTAAGAAAAAAACAAAAGTTCTATTTCCCCTTCCCAGGGAGATCCATTTGCCCTCACCCTCATTGGGCCCTCCTTACTACTTGGGTCTATGGATTAGAACATGGCTATCCTTCACTTTACATATCATGTTTGTCTTTCTGGGCCTAGATTACCTTATTCAAGATGATTTTTTTTTTTTTTTATGGTTCCATCCACTTGCCTGCAAACTTCCTGTTGTCGTTGTTTTTAACAGCTAATACTCCATTATGTAAACATACCACTTTTTTTTAATCCATCTTTCAGTTGAGGGACACCTAGATTGATAAAGCTACTATGAACATAGTTGAGCAAGTGTCCTTGTATGATTGAACATCCTTTGGGTATATGCCCAAGAATGGTCCTGGGTGGACTTGGGGTCGGGGGAACGGCTTGAGGGATCAGATTGGGGGCGCTGGATGGAGGGAGAGATGAGTGGAAAGGTAGGGCAGTTTACGATCAAGTAGGAACCTGATTCAAGGGAAACTCCCAGGAATCTACAAGGGTGACCCCAGGTAAGACTCCTAGCAATAGTAGATACGTAGCCTGAACTGGCCTTCCCCTGTGATCAGATTGATGACTACCCCAATTGTCACCAGAGAGCCTTCATCCAGTGAACTGATGGAAACAGATGCAGAAATCAAACAGGAGGCCTGACTGAAGCAATCCTGCTGAAGAGAGGGAGGGGTCAAGGTCATCACAAGAAAACCCCCAGAAACAGCTAACCTGACTCATGTGAGATCACAGTCTGAACCTACAACCATAGTCACATGAGTGACAGTTGTACAGCTTGGTCTATTTGTAGGACAACGGGAACAGAGGCTGTCCCTAATGTTTTGACTGGCTCTTGGGAACATGTTCCTCATACTGGATCGCCTTGCCCAACTGAATACAAGGGGCAGCGCTTAATCTTATTGCGACTTGATATGTCATGCTTTGTTGACACCCATGAGAAACCTGCCCAGTCCAGTGGGTGGGGGGTGTGGATGGGGGCGTGGAGGACAGGGAATGGGAGGGGAAAGTGCTTTGGAGATGAGAAAGACAAAAGAGAAAAAGAAAGAAGGAAGGAAAGGAGGGAGGAAAGAAGGAAAAAATAGCCTGACCAACAACTTGGGAAAGAAAGAGTTCATTAGCTCTTACATGTCCATCATGGGAGGCCAAGGCAGAAACAATAGAGGAATGCTGCTTACTACCTTGCTTCTTGCTTCTCCTCAACCAACTTGCTCATACAACCCAGGCCCATGGTAGCCTTGGCTCTCCTCACCAATTAGTAATAATAATAATAATAATAATAATAATAATAATAACAAATGTCCCTCAGATATGTTCATAGGCAATTTTGATGGGGGCAATTCCTCATTGAAGATTCTCTCTTTCCACAGGTGTCAAGTTGACAACCAAGAATACCCATCACATGGCTCGGCAGTTAAAAGGCCTAAGGCTACCCTTACTGAGGACTAGGGGTCCGTTCTCTGTACCTTCAAAGTGGCTCATCATTGTAACTGCAGTTCCAAAGGATCTGACTCCCTCTCTGGCTTCCTCAAGTACCACATTCAGGTGTTGCATTACATACATTTCAGGCAAAACACTCATGCACATAAAATTAAAGTAAATAATTTATTTTTAAAAAAGAATAGCCATCACAAGAAACATAGTGAGAAAGGAGAACCAAGAGGAGAGACTCCATCCATGACCTTCTCTCTTTTTTAGAAATGAGGGTGCTGTGGGTCCACCTGGGGGCCTAATGCATGCTGAACAGGCACTCTATGACAAAAGTACACCCTCAGTCATTAAAGATCTTATTTAGATATGATTTTAGAATTGAGCAGCACTTTAGAAAGTGTTCATCCCTACAGGTCAAACAGGAAACATTGGTTTTGTAAACAGAAAGATGGAAGAAAGCAGAGTCAGAAGAACAAAAGGCAGATTGGGATTTTCAGTTACATCCCTTATATACAGCCAGTGATTTGGGTAACTTCTTTCCTGTAGGGTTGAAGCAAAGAAATTATCCCTGTCACTGCAACTGAAACTGGGCTGTGAACTATGTCCCCATCCCTGAATCTGATTTCTCATCTCAGATAAACCACTCAGTGTTGCGGAACTTTAAGATTAATGAATGTTTTTTGCTTTTTGTTTGTTTGTTTTTAAGTTTGTTTGTTTGATCTGTTGCTTAGAGTTTTTAAGATAGTCTTACTTCCAAGTCCTGGTTGCCTTGGAACTCAATATGGAGACTAGGCTGGTCTTGAGTTTGAAGAGATCCTCCTACCTCTGCCTCCCTAGGGCTGTGGGATTATAGGCATGGTCTGCCACACCAGCTTCCTTTTTTTTTTTTTTAGCCTGTGGGGTCATGGTGTAGCAGCTAAGGAAAAACAATGGTTTCCTGTAATTTTTATTGAACAAGTTTAATAAGGAATAAACCTTCCAGGCTGAATTATAAGTGTTACGTCAAAATTTTGACAGGCATAATTACATGTCTGTAAGAAGCAAGAGAATTGCTGTATGTTTAAGACCAAGCTCCAAGCCAGCTAGGGCTACATGAGCTCTTATTTAAAAAAAATAAAGACTGGACTCAGTTCCCAGAGACAGTCACTGACTGAATGCTAAAGAACTTTTCTACTGGGATGTGTGGGGAAATATAAATTTTGTCTTTGCCTAGAACAAAGAAAACTTCAACTAAAAAGATGGTCACCAAGTCACTCTTTGGAGTGGGTGGTGCTAACTGTGCATTGCCCACATTTGCTTCCTTACGTCCTCCTTCTCCAAGCAGCAGCTTCTTCTTCGAGTTGAAGCATTCTTTACATCACCATCATTGCTGAATGAGAAGTTTCACCAATCAAGTAACCATTCAGAGCTGATGAAGCACTCTGTCATTTCCCACTATCATTAATTCATTTAATTCCCAAATCTCTCATATTTTCCTTATGTTCAAGGGCTTAGAGAACCATCCAACTTAAAATTTTCTTTTTGTAGATTTACTTTTAACAACATGTACAAGTGTGTCTGGGGGGGTGTATGTGCATGAGTGCCCTCAGAAGAGAAGGGTAGAGATGTTGGAGTTAGGTAAGGAACCAGAGTCACAGGTGGTCATGAGTCACCTGACCTGAGTGCTGGGGATCGAACTCAGGCTCTCTGGAAGAGCAGTGACTATTCTTAACCACTGAGCCATATCTCCAGCCTCTAATTTTTTTTTAAGTTAGCATACAAAATAATGAATTTAATTATGACATCTTTTTTTATTTAAGAAATTGTGTTCATTTTTCATACCAAGCACAGATCGCCCCCCCCCCACCATCCCTCCTCCGGCTCCCTTCCAGCCTTCCCTGCCCTGATCCCCTCCTCTGAAAGGGTGACATTTTCTTTTGTAATCATTGTTATTAATTCTTAGAGGATTTCATACTATGTATTTTGATTATGTTCACCCTCTAATCCTCCCCTTATAATTATGATATTTTCATATAATGAACTTGATTCTTGTTTATCTCTTCCCACACCACCTGACCCCAACTGCCTGTCTCCATCTTGCTCCCCAATAGCAGCCCCTTCTACTGTCATGTCACATGTACCCCAATGTCTTCCCTCTTTCCCTTCTTCCTTAAGATCTTCTCCTCCCCAGCACATCTTCCTCTCTCTGTTACCTACACCCTAATTGTTGCCGAGTGACATCGAGCTTCCATGGCCATTGGATAAGTATAATGTCTACACCACTTACCTCAGAGTTGACGGTATCCCTTCCCTTCAATCTTTGGAAGCCTTTTAAACACTCATATTACATTTTTATCTCATTAGTTTGTGTGTATGCACACATACACAGATGCTCATAGCACACATGTGGAAGCCAGATAACCGGCAGGTGTTGCCTTTCTCTTCACACCAGGTCGGCTCCAGGGATCAAACCCTGTTGTCAGACTTAACAGCGTGACTTCACCAGCAGAGCCACCTGGCAGACCCTGAAAACCCTTTGAAAAGACCTTTACAGCTATTAAAATTGCTTGCTGGAGTAGGTATTTTTATTTCCCACTCATTGTCCCCCTTCTCATTGATTCAATAAAGCTCTGTTAAGTGCAAAGGGTAGGGCTCTGAGGCACAAATACAGGGACATAAAGTGTGTTGGGTTTATGGGATTTCCAGCAACTTCCTGGAGAAGATAGACTTTGAACTGGGAAGGACAAACCTCTGATAAGAAGCTAAAAAGAGTGAGAAAATCAGGAATAAAAACACCATTGGTTTAACGTGAATACTTTTCCCTTCATCTCTAACAACTTTCTTTAGATTTACAGTGTATATTTCTTCTGTAAAACAACCATCAACTTTACTTTTTTAAAAGACATCTGCACATAGTCTATTACTTTTATTTACAAAAAAACATAGGCTCACATGTAGTCTTAAAATCTTTATCTGAAAGAAGCAGTAATTAAATTATAAGCTCTTAGGAAGCAATCTTGCTCTTCAGATAATGAATTAGGTGAAAGTTATGCTTTATCTGCTTTATCTGATTTTAATGGTGAAGGTTTTCAAAAAGCTTGCGTCTATAATAAGCTTTCATCATTCCAACTGTGAGTTGTCTGTCTACACCATTCCCTGATATTTATGAGGATTTTTCTATTTCTTTTTTATGTGAATTGGTGTTTTGCTTGCATGTGTAACTGTGTAAGGGTTTCAGATACTGGAATTACAGACAGTTGTTAGCTGCCATGTGGATGCTGGGAATCGAACCCAGGTCCTCTGGAAGAACAGTCAGTGCTATTAACCGCTGAGCCATCTCTCCGGCCCAGGATTTTTCTATTTCTACCACATGAACTATTGATGTCCCATAGATTTTTGGAAACACAGATTTTTGCCACATTCCATTAATTTCTACTAGTTCTCGCTAGTTCTTTACATGTATTAAAATCTGAATCAGCTCAGAGGGTAGAGTCACTTGTTGCCAAGACTGACAGCCTGAGTTTGACTCCTGGAACCCACATCATTAGTAGGCAGATAAGGGGTAATAGGCACCTGGTTGTCGAATCAGCTGGGTTTGTTCCATGGAGTGGCAAAGGATTGGACCTCTGGAAAAAACAGACAGAACTGTTGCAGGAATAGCAGCAGACACCAAGAAAATGCAAGTGGCAGATGGGAGATGTAGAGTAGCAGACAGAGAGAAAAGAAGACAAACTTTATTGGGACAGACAGACATACCACTTTACTAACGTATCTTGGCCCCTGTCTTCCTTAGGGTTTCTACTGCTGTGGTTAAACACCATGACTAAACCTCTGAAACTGTAAGCAAGCCACCCCAGTTAAATGTTTTCTTTTAAAAGAGTAGCCCTTATTATGGTGTCTCTTCACAGCAATAGAAACCCTAACTAAGACACCTGGGAACTTGATTTGTGGCCTGTTGAGGCTACTTTTCCTAAATATACCCCCTACATTTGGAACTGTGGTGTTTATAATATAGGCAATTATTGTATAAGCCTATTATGGACTAGAACATTAGCATACAAACTGACTAAATGGCTGATTCTTGAATACCTGAACTGAGACTTGTACCCAAGTGTGTGATTCTACCTCAGTAGGCTTTCAAGGCTTTCCATGTTTCATTATTCTAGGAGGGGACACAGGTCACTATATTCTGAGTCAGCTATGGAAACAGTTAATGAACATCTTTCAGAGATGGCCCCAGCTGTGTATGTGTGTATATACAAACAAATGTTTTCATTAGTTACTGGGAACTGTATAAATGTGTAATCATCTACAACTCCTTGCTCCCAGGGTTAGCTAGGATTTAGAACATAGTCTGCATTCATGAGAGAGTAATTAGGACATCCTGTCTTGACTGTGGGGGTCCTTCCAGCCAGGCTTTCAGGCCTCATGTAGTTATAGCACTTGGAGGCTATATTCCACACACACACATACACACCCTCATCCTCCACAAGGCCCCCAGCCCCGCCTCGCTTTCTAAACTACACAGGCGCAGCACCTGCTTTTATTTTCTTCCCCTTATAAAGGATGGATGGCAGGCCTGCAAGACAGCTCAGTGTGGGAAAGCACCTTCTGTGAAAGTGTGATGACCTATGTTCATTCTCTGGACCCCTGTGGAAAAAGAGAACTAATTCCCCAGCGTTCTCCTCTGACCTCTGCATATGCACTGTGTTGGCTAGATTTTGTCAGCTTGATAAAAACTGCAGTTACCTGGGAAGAGGAAACCTTAGGTGAGGACGTGCCTCTGTTACATTGGCCTGTAGACTCATTGTGGGGGCTTTTTCTCGATTAATGACTGATGTGGGAGGAGCCTGCCACTGTGGGCGGTGCCACCTCTGGGTGGGTGGTCCTAGGTTGTACAAGACAGCAAGTTGAGCAAGCCATGGAGAGCAAGCCGGTAAGTAAGCAGCATTCCTTCAGTTCCTGCCTCCAGGGACCTGCCTTAAGTTCCTCCCCTCCACTAATGGGCTATATAACTTACAGGATGAAATGAACCCTTTCCTTTCCAAGGTGTTTTTGCTCAGTGTTTTTATCATAGTAACAGAAGCAAAACAGAATATGTACCATGATCCATAAGTGCTCACATTCATTCATCACACACACACACACACCCTTCTGCAAGGTGTCCTCTGACCTTCACGCAAGTGCTGAGGTAATTACTCATGGACATACACATACATGCGTGTCTGCATATATATATATGCATATATATATTTATATATATATGCACACAAATGAATAAATAAATGTAGTAAGAAAAAAGTTTCATTCTTCCAGCTCCAGAAGCCATCAATTGTCAATAGCTACCCACCTAGGGGTGTTACTTTGTGAGACCCTCCTTATCTATGTCAGAGTTTCTATCTGGCTTGACCATATGCAGGTCTTGTACGTGCAATCACAGTTCATGTGAGTTTATGTGTGCAGCAGCCCTGTTCTGTCCAGAAAACCTATGCCCATACTGGCAGTATTGGGAGCATATAGGTCCTTGTACTCTTAGATTCAAGGGAAACCAAGAATGTTTTCAGGATTGTCTTCTTAAATAAAAGGATATATAACTTGATTTTCCACCCATAAGGCTGGGAATGTAGGTGATTAATAGCTTAGTGATCTGTTTTATCTGAAGTGTCAGGGCATATTAACCTCCCACAGCCAGGATCTGATATTCTTAATAGTCTAGGTGACCTTTGCTTTATCTGTATGGCCAGAGGCTCCCCTGAGCTCCGGCAATAGGACCAGAGGTAACTATTAGCCCAAGTGACCTCTATGCTGTCTGTGTGACTTAGACCAGGCCAGACCCCTCTCTAGGCCCGTAAGCTAATACAGGCTCTATCTCTAGAACCCATCGTCTTAGAAAATGTTATGTGCTTTGAGTTGAGTTTCAATGTAATTATACCTCCTTGTACACAGAGGATATTACACCAGGAAAGCTCCCCCCAAAAATTCGTACTGTGCTTATTTAAATATGCTTATAATAAACTGCTCAGGGTCAAACTCTAGAAGTTTGAACCGGGACTGGTTAAGTCTTGCTGCACCTGATTTCCTTCTTGCTTCTTCTCTCAGATCATTGCTAGCCCTGGTGTTCCCAGAAACCCCCCCATTGGCAGCCCTAAGTGGAATCATTGGATCATAAATAGAACAAATGAAATTGGGAAGGTAAAGTGAGGGAGTAGGGGAGGGGCAAAGAGGAATGGAAAACACAGTGTATATATGTTTCTAGTTTTCAAACAATAAATCTTAAAGAGGAAACAAAGTGAATTTTATTATCTCTAAAATCTCTCCATCCTACAATTCTATTAAATAATCTTTCTTACAGTTTTCACTTTTGAAAATTATTTCTTATTGTCTACATGAGTATATGGTATATGTTATGGGGGTGCATGTGCTATGGCATATGTGTGGAGGTCAGAGGCTAACTGTGGGGTCAGGTCAGTTTTTCAATCTGTCACAATGTCAGTGCTCTAAACTAAAGCTGACTACCCTTGCTGACAGCATCACCTGGGACAAAGCCACATCCTTATGGGGAGGGTTTCTGTCTTGGGTTAGGGAAGGATGGAAAAGCTCACCTAGGCGGTGATGCTGCCCCTGGAGCCAAGAGGAGAGACAATATTATGATGAGATTCGGTTTTCAGCCAGTCAGACCCTGGAGCAAGATGAGAGGAAGTGAGCATGGCCATGGAGTGTTCCATTGGTAACAATGAACGGAGGGTAGTTCCAGAGAATGATACAGAAGCCAAATTACAGGGACTTTTACTTTGAATGATGTCTATAGCAGAGACATTCAGATGAGAATGACTTCATCAGTATGAAACCTTTATCTGCAGCCATCTTTATGGACAAATCACAAGCAAAATGTTCATACCCCAATTTCCTCCTTCAGTCTTCTTTTTCTTTTATATATTCTACTTAACCTTGTTCATTTTCAGCTATATTACTTGTCTAAACAGAGACATATAGTTTAACACAGTGGCCCACCCCTGTAATCCCAACACTCTGGTGTTGGAAACAAGAGGATCAGAAGTTCAGGGCCATCTCAGCTACACAATGAGTTCAAGACTAGCGTAGGCGTCTAAAACAAACAAAGATTTAGAGGGAAAAATGTTACAAATAATATGAGGGGAAGGGACTGACAGGAAGATGTGGAAAAGCACTTTTCTCAGCAATGTTCTCCCACCTTCTTGATCCCATGGGACCTCACACAATTGTTCTTTTCCTAGTCCCGATTCTTGAGTTCATCAAAGGGAAGGGAAGGGAAGACCCTGGAGTGTACCCTTCCAGCTTCCAGTGTACCCTCAACGTCGTGCTTCCCATTCTTCACCCTGGACACTCCCTCCTCAGCCTCTTTCTTCTCCCCCCTCAATACTTCCATCTCTCCCTGGCTTCCAGTCCCTGTGCCGTCCAAGTCTCGATGGGAGCTTCTCCTTGGGTTTTTGTTCTCTTGAATCAGCCTCAAATCCTGGTCCTCACCCTTCCACCTCTCAAATGCCAGGGTTCTCAGCATGAACCACCACTTCTAGACCTAGTGGGGGTTTCTGTCTCAAGTGGGAACCAAACAACTCTACAGGCAGCCCAGGGAGCCAAGGATGGGCCTACAAAACTACCCTAGGAAGAATATTGTTGAAAGGATTTAGGTATCCTGAAATACGAGCATAAAGTGAGAAAGTGTCAAGAAAGGGAAAGTTAACTCCTTCCATTTTCCTCTATCAATTTCCCAATCGTCCCAATGCCCTTTCCTGGTCCCTATACTTTGACTACTGAAGTTTGGTTGTAGTGGGATTATGCTGGTGATGTAAATATTTGTCCCGCTATGGATTTAATAAAAAGCTGATTGGCCAAAGGCAAACAGGAAGTGTAGACAGGGCTACCAGGCTAAGAAAACTCAGGAACATCTCAGAGCAGACACAGACACCAGATGCCAGGTAGAGCCACCAGAGACACAACGAGGAGACGGCAACAGACACAGAGGAAAGAAACTGAAATGCTGAAGAGGTACCAAACCGCACAGCTGAACAAGATGGGTTAGATTGAGAGCAAGAGCTAGAAAGTTATATGCCTGGACCCTAGGTCAATTAGCATAAAAATAATATATGACTGTGTGATTACCTGATTTCTTTTGATGCCAGAGACTATTGAACCAGACCCTCACCCATGCTAAGTGGGCTCTCCATCAATGGGCTCCATCTTCAGCTCCCAGCTAACTCTACTTCCTCCATCAAAAATTCCTCATTAAGTTCTTGTGCAGTTCTTCCTAGTTGACTCTCTTTCCTGAGTTTTTATTTGCCAGTCTTTCTCCCAGGCCCATATCCCATGAGTTCCAAAACCATCTTTTCCATATATTTCCATGAGATAATATATACAAAAGCAGTTTATGAATTCCAATGTCCAGTGTGGAGTACAATACTACTAAGAATAAAGCATCCTCATCTGCACTACATAATGAGACTACCTCAAAACACAAAATATGAGGCTGGAGAGACGGCTCAGTGGCTAAGAGCACTAGCTGCTCTTCCAGAGGACCTGGGTTCAGTTCCAGGGGCTCTGTTACCTTCTTCTGGCCTCTGCAGGCACCAGATAAACATGTGGTTCACTTTACATGCAAGCAAAACACCCATACAAATAAAATAGATAAAAAATATCGAACAATTCAGAAACAAAAAAACATACAAGAAAGAATAAAGCCTTATTTTTTATTTACAATTTTTTTAACTTTATTTATTTATTATTTATTTATTTATTTGCCTTGGTGTTTGCCTGGAACTGGAACTACAGACAGTTGTTAGCTGCCATGTGGGTGCTGGGAATCGAACCCGGGTCCTCTGGAAGAGCAGAAGGTGCTCCTAACCACTGAGCCATCTCTCCAGCCCCCAAAGCCTTATTTTAAGGTTTGGGATATAGCTAAGTTGGTATAGTACCTGCATAGCATGCAGGAAGTTAAGAGACCCTGTCAATCAACATCATCAGACCTCTCAGTCAAGGTGGGGTAGTGAATGCAATCCTAGCACTCAGGAGACTGGGGCAAGACTCTGAGCTTGAGGCTAGCCCAGGCAATACATCAACTTCAAGGCCAGCCAGAGCTACAACAACAAGAACTTTTCTACTGATAATAATTTTTAAAAGTAAGCAAGCAAGTACAGCTTCTTTATCCTCTTATCATTTCTGTCCCTCTGTCGTGGCATCCTTATCCCTTCCTCCCTCATACACTGCCGATCCTCAGTCACCCAGCAGGTTTGTTTTGGTGCTGAGTAGGGACCAAAGCTATGTGCTGCACACTGGGCAATGTCAAGATGCAGGCAGGCATCTCAGCCCGAGGCTTTGGCAGAGTTCCCAGGCAGAGCCAGCGGTCCAGACCAGGGCAGTAGGCATGGACAAGGTGTGAGATGGCGTAAGTACGGTGGCTATAGCCCCCCAGTACTAGTAGCTCCCCCTGTAGCACAGCACCTGCAGCCCCCACATGGGGGGAGGGCAAGGGTGCCAGATAAGTCCAGCTGTCAGTCTTTGGTTCATAGACCTCAAAGCTCAGTAGGTCCCCTGTGTCACCTATCCCACCGGCCACATACAACCTCCCGCCCAGAGCAGCCATCACATGACCAGCCCGAGCTACTCCCATTGGGTTCAAAAGAGTTCCAGGATTCTCAAGTTTGGGGTCATAGAGCATCAGTGAATCCAAGTACTGGCTGGTCCCATTGTAGCCACCGCTTATATACAATCGGCCCTCGAGGATCGCAGCTGCATGGGCAAAGCGTGGTGCTGGAAGAGCAGGTGCAGGTCTAAGGGAAACAGAACAAAAGATCAGGCAATGTTCAACTCTTGCTCTATAGCCTAGGCTCCCACCTTACCCTCTGAAGTGCTAAGATTACAGGTGAGAGCCACCATTCCAGTTCCACTCTCCTGTTCCAAATCTAGTTTCTCCCTGACGGGCTGTTGCCTGCTTACCTCCAGACATTTAGTTCAGGGTTATAGGTCTCAACAGAATTAAGGGCAACACCATTGTCCCGTCCACCGAGGGCATAAAGTTGCCCATCAAACACCACCAGAGGGAAAAAGCTCCGAGCCTGACACAAAGGGGCCATTTCCTCCCAGTCTTCTTGACTGGAGCTCCACCTAGACACAATGGAACAAGATACAAAAAGGGTGACCCTGCAAGCCAATGGCTGACTGGATTAGCATTTTTCTCTTGCTTGTCCATACGGGGACCTCCTCATTGACGATACCTGAGAGTGGAAGCCAGAGTGCTGTTGTGGCTGTAGAAATCCTGTCCCCCACATACATAGAGTTCACTGCCTGTTAGGCTTGCTGCTCCATGCCGAAAGCGCCCTGGCGCAGGCAGGTCAGGTAGCCGGCACCATTCCACTGTGCGTACCAGACCCATGCCACAGTGGAAAGCCCGGGCCCACCACACTTTGCAAGATGGCTGTCTTCGGTCCATATTATGCCTTAGTCCATCCCCACCAATCACCACCAGTGCTTGGTCAGGCTCCCTCCACCTCTCTTGACCTGGAACTTCCGCTTCCACCATCAGCTGATACAGCAGATCGGGGGACAGAGGTGGGGGGAGCCCAACTGCCCGCACCTTTCTCAGCTCTCGGGTAGACATGCGACCAAAGCGGACACATCGCAGCAGGGCCTTGGCCTCTGACTCCTGGGTCTCGGGGTTGGCAGCCAGCCAACGCCGTGCAGCCGTGAAAGCCTCAAACTCTTCTTGTACATGGAGTTCATCACTATCCAAGAGCTCAGCCAGGCAGGTAGCCGGTAAAGACGGGAAAGTGGGGCACAAAGTCACAGCAGGCAGATGAGTGAGGAGGTAATGATGGGCTTTCCCCCAGACGTTCTCCAAACCAGGGGCTTCAACCATAGGAAACAAAGCCAGGCAAAGGGCAGGGCAGAGGCTTCGAGCCAAAGCTCTCTGACACAAATCCAGGCAGGAGGAGCTTTGGTACTGCAGCGCAGCCTGGGCGACTCTTAGCAATCCTGGCCATCTTTCTCGTACAACTCCAGAATAGGCAAAGGAAACGAGGAGTCTCAGGTCTTGGGAAGAGATGGTACGCAGTGACACCTTTGTGCCTTGGGATTCCCTCATCCCACTCAGAAGCATGGCCCCAAAGAACTCACTGCCACAGGCCAGGGCCACTCGGTGCACTGCAGTGAAGAAGAGGCAGAGAAAACCCAGACTGTTGCAAGATGCCTAACTACGATTCTGCTTGTAAGTAAGCCTATCTGGTAACTTTGCTCCAGTCACCCAAGGCCATGGACCAAGCCATGGTATACATTGAAATAGCATAGAATGCTCCCTGGATTATGATTCCATAGGTCTAAATAGTAACTTGGGGGAATCTTTGCTTTAATATCTTTCTATTTCTTTCTGGAGACAGGGTCTCATGTAGTCTTGGCTGCCCTGGAACTTACTATTGAGACCTGACATATGCTATTGTACCCAACCTTTATTTTAAAAATTTCAAGTACTCTGTATTAGTTTCATGTTAGTGTCTAGGGAACACTTTAGCATTTCAGGTCCATGTCAATTAAGTTATGCTTTGTTTTTTGGTTTTCTTATATATATATATATATATATATATATATATATATATAACTTTTATTTATTTATTTCCCTTGGTGTTTGCCTGGAACTGGAACTACAGACAGTTGTGAGCTGCCATGTGGGTGCTGGGAATTGAACCCGGGTCCTCTGGAAGAGCAGAGGATCTTAACCGATGAACCATCTCTCCAGCCCCCGATTTTTTGGTTTTCAAGACAGGGTTTCTCTGTGTCGCCTTGGCTGTCCTGGAACTTGCTCTATAGATCAGGTTGGTCTCAAATTCACAGAGATCCAAGTGCTGGGATTAAAGGCATGTACTACTACTGCTCAGCTAGAAAAACAATCTAAATGAGTCCAGTTGAAAAACTCCGATAGACAACATTTGCTAATAGAGCAATTATACAACCTACAAAGGTATTGCTACACTGTGAACAAAATAAGGGTTTTTCATTTAGAGCTGCAAGAGCCACAATCATCCGCCATCCCATCACATCCATGCTAGATATGGTAGCATACTTACTATTCTTGCAGGGGACTCAGGTTTGGTTTCGAGCATCCACCTGGCAACTCACAACCACCTATAAGTCCACTTTTAGGGGACTGGAAACCCTCTGTGGGCACTAGGCACACATTAGTACATAACATACATGCAGGCACTCACATACACATAAAAATAAAATAAATAAGCCTTTAAGAAAAGAAATAGATAATCAACACAGATCAGGAAAGATGGGTCAATGTGTAAAGGGACTTGTCCTCAAGACCAAAGACTTGAGTTCTAACCCTAGAAACCCACATGTAAGCAGAGGGCTACTCCCAGCACGCTGTCCTGACTCCACAAACACTGTTGCACTGGAATGTCCTGATGATGCTTACATACAAACATAACTCTCACACACATGAACAATAAAATGCAATGTTTGTAAGTATAAAAGAGTTTTTGTTTTAATAGAATTGGGCTTTAGGGTGAAGGCTTTGTAATCCCAGTGACAGAGAGGCAAGAAAACCATGAGTTCAAAGCCTTCCTGGGCTGAAGGATGCATTCATGACAAACCAGGCTTACTTGGTGAGACTCTTTATCAAAATAAAAAATAAAGCGGAAAGAAAAAGCTCAAATATCCTTTTAAAATATTATTTGTATTATTTCAATTATGTTTATGTGTGTGTGTGTGTGTGTGTGTGTGTGTGTATGTGTGCATGGGAATGTGGCTTCTCATGGAGGTCAGACAATTAGGGTCTGCCCGATGTGGATGCTGGGAACTGAAGTTGAGTCCTCTGGAAGACTAGGCAGAACTTTTAATCAGAAGTCATCTCTCCAGGCTGGAGAGATGGCTCAGTGGTTAAGAGCACCGTCTGCTCTTCCAAAGGACCCTGGTTCGATTCCCAGCACCCACATCAGCACCCACATGGCAGCTCACAACTGTCTGTAATTTCAGCTCCAGGCAAACACCAAGGCAAATAAATAAATAAGTGTTTTTTTTTTGTTTTTAAAAAGAAGTCATCTTTCTAGCCCCTCCTTTATTTTAAAATGCATATCTGTCAGTAAAATGCCAAGCAGAAATAAGGAGGTGAAATAGACACAGTAATTGTTAAGTCAGTGTGATGAATGTTTGAGTATTAATTTTTGCTTTGTGTTTGAAGTATTTTGTGGTAGAAAGGGGAACACCCTGCTAGAAACTGTCTCAGGAAGTTATAGTCATTCCTCTGTCCTTCTCATGAATTGCATACTGGTTCTTTTGGTTTTCTGGGTTTTTTTTTTTTTTTTTTTTACCAGTGGTGTGGAATGAATGAATACCTTTCAAAGGGAAACTGATGATAATGATGTTTCTATTGTCTGTTTAAATAAGTAGTGGGTGGCCTGGTACTTCTCAGATATAACATACATTAGTTACAGCTTCCTATTCTACATTGTCTGAGAAAATATACATTCTGGGAAATGAGCTAGACCAGTTCAGCTTTCATGTCTCCAACCAACATCTGTATCTGTGTAAAGCTCACAGCAACTTGGAATCTCCCTCTTACTCATTGCTGTACCCTAAAATTTAAAGTGATGAGTTTCTGCATAGTGTTATGAATATGTGGAAACCCCAAACCTTCATGACAGTGTTATAATTAGGAAATTTTAAAGCATCACCCTCCAGCTAAAGCCATGAGGCAGAAAGCCTTTAGGGATAGCTTCCTTCTGGAGTACCCCTACTAAGAAACTAGTGGCATTGTTGTGCCTAGGCTCTGATCCCCAGAGAGACCACCAGGGACCAACTGGGCATGTTTTGGAGTTAGCCTAGTCCGGCCTTGGACTCATGTCCGGCCTCGGACTCATGTCCGGCCTCCTCCATGTTGCAGGTATATGTCACAAAGGCCCACTAGATTTGTTTTTTCTTTCCTTTTTCATTTTGGTTTGTGAGACAGATACTCACAATGTAGTCCACTTTAGCCTAGAGCTCACTATGTAGCCCAGGCTAGCCCTGAACTCTAGGCAATTCTTTTGTTCATTTTCAGTAGTGCTGGAATCATAGACATGAGCCACCACAGATGGTTTGATTTCTTCATTGTTGAAGTATTATCCCTATATTAGGTAATCTGTAAACAAACCTATTGTGATTTTAAACTCTGCTGTGTCCCATACAGATTACATGTCAGACAAATCTTGATATAACTGAATAGGAGACATAGAATACTACAGAGCAACAGTTCTCAACCTGTGAGTCATGACCCCTTAGTGGTAGACCTGCCTTTTCAAAGGGCTTCCCTAAGACCATAGAGATGTCTACATTACAATACAAAAGGCTAGCTTTTTTTTTTTTTTTTGAGACAGTGGTTCTCTGTGTATCCCTGGCTATCCTGGAACTCACTCTGTAAATCAGGCTAGCCTCGAACTCAGTGTTCCCCGACTCGGCCTGTTAAGTGCTGAAATCAAAAGCATGGGCCACCACTGCCCAGCAACAGTAGAAAATTACAGTTATGAAATAGCAACCAAAATAAATTTATGGCTGGGAATCCAACACGAGGAACTGTATTAAAGGGTTGCACCATGAAGAAGGTTGAGAAGGTCTAGAGGGAGCAGACTGGAGTCTGCTGCCAGAGTCAACCACAGAGTCTAGGAGAGAGGACACACCGGGAGCAGTCTAGCGATTGCCTCTTCTGTTTGCTGTGTTTAGCAGATGTCAAGGGCCTCTGGCTAATCTGAGTGTTTCACTTTCTGCTTGTTTTAGTGCCATGGACTATACTAAAAGCGCCAGCCAGCTGGCTGAAAATCTAATTATTCGGCAGGATAAATAAATAAATAAATAAATAAATAAATAAATAAATAAATAATAAAGTGCCTGGCTATTCGTTCAAATTTATCTGGGCGTCTAGGAAAACAATTTAACTGCGCATGTCCATCTCTTGGTGGCGCTGGAAAAGCACCAAAAAGGACGTTCTTGCCGACGCAATGATCTGAAACTCTTGCACAGGGCTGGGGGTGTGGCCTAGTGCCAGAGTGGAAGTGAGGATTTAGGTTCCATCCCTAGCACCGCAAAATAAACTCCTGCGACATGCATTGTTAGCAGTTTCCCCATAGGCCCTCACCCCGCAGGCGGTAGCCCTCTGCTTCCAGCTCCAAGTCACACCCGATGCCTTCTCGATACAGACGCTCAATGCTGTACAGGTTCTCCCGCAGCTCCTCTGCCTGGCCGAGCTTCTCTTCATCTTCCCTGGCTTTGCCAAGCCCTTCTGACCTCAACTGAGCCGCATTCTTCACCCGGGGCGCTCCCAGCACCTCTGCAGCAGCCAGCACTTCGCCCTGCGAGGCGGGGCCCAGCACCCCCTCATACGCAAAGGTCAGTGCAGCCTCCCAGCCCCTCCGGGTCACGTCGAGGTTGAAGCGAGGCTGCTGACCTCCACCGCTCAGCAGCCTGCCTTGGAAGAGGCTGCTGATTGCAGCCAAGATCACCCGATGCACCCCATATACCTGTCCCCCTACTGACACCTCTTCATCCAGCAACAGTTTCTGCTCCCGCAGCCTCTGCGCTTCCGCGAAGAACTGGCTGGGGTGCTCCACGCTGCACAGCATCTCAGGTTCTGCCAAGTCGTCATCGTTGCTGCCATCCTGTTCTTTCCCCTTCTCCAGGGATGGAACTGGAAAGGGAAGGTTTCCTGAAACCAAGAGGCTGGAGTCAGGCTCTGCCAGAGAAAAGAAAAGTAAGCCAGGATCCTTGCTAGAAGAGGGAGACCAGGAGGAGGAGGTCCTTCGGATAGGCAAAGGGAGTTCAAGACCGCCAAGACAGGAAAGGAAACATGCTCCAAGTCTGAGGAAAGACTTGCCATCTTCAAAAAGCTCATGGCTCAGGCTTGTGAGATTGCTGCAGGTGACCAGGCATGACAGAAGAATGCCTGAGCTGTGCCAAGAAAAGAAGCAGAACTGTCTTCAATTCACAGAGCTGGCAGCCCCTCCCTCCACCCCTGGGTGGGTGGGAGACACACTAACTTTGGAATAGTGGGCTATAAGGAAGCTAACTATAGGGTTCTCTGCGTACTACAACATGCAAACACCTGTAGCCATCTAGGCCAGGCACCAGCCCTGCTTTCCACTTCTCTCTTTCGTCCCAGGCAGGAGACACCAGGTTCTGCTCGCCTCCTTTGAGTTCCCGCTTAGGACTGCTGTGTACAGATCCCAGCAGCGGCCCCACTTGGCTAATTATAGCTAGTCCTAGGACTCAGCTCTCATCTCCCAGTGCTGGAAGCTGACACCCAATCCACTGGGCCAAGTCCTGGGATGACTTGCCCCTTCCCTTCCATCTCTAGGTCATAAGAGGGTGCTGAGTGGGGGAAATTGCAAGGCAAAGAGAATGCAAACATTGAGTGGAGTGAGCCAAGCCAGGACTGTAGTCACAGCTGGTGGCTGCTGGTGACAGGGAGTTGGTGAAGGGGTCTGAAAAGTCTAGACTATACAACACTTGAAGTTTGGCTTACCTTCCTCCTTAATAGCTGTGGGATTTTGGGGAAAATTCCTTTACCTCTGCCTGATTTTGTTCTGGCTGGTGGATATAATTGCTGTACCTTCATAGTAGCCTAACACTTTACCTGTCAGTGAAAACCAAACCGAAGGCACAAATCAAAGCTGTATATGTTTTTTAAAAACTGGTTTTAGTGTCTTCTATGTAGCCCCCACTTCCCCAGAGTCCCAAAGCTCCCGGGGAAGGGTCCTGAGGGAGGGGATTACAGGCAAGTAACACTAGCACAGCCAGAAAACTGAATTCTAATGGCTCTTGTCCTTCCCAGTCCCCTGGGCATGCTCTAACAGAATTTGAGCTCATTAGTTAGGATTTCCTCCAGTTTCTTCAGAGAGAGATTTATTATCAGGGTGTTGGCTATGCCTCTACACCAGAGGGGAGCTGAGGAGTGAGGCTGTAGGTCCAGCTGGACCAATGATTCTCAAGAATGCTTTCATCGGGCTGTCCACTGATCTCCCCAGCTGGGCTTCTCCCCAAAGTCACATACTCCATCGCTCAGAGCTGCCTCCTAGGAGCCAGGTGATGTTTTCCTCATACTCCACTCTGAGAATGAAGTCTGCCTTAGAAAGGACAGGGTCAGTAGCCATGTTGGGCCTAGAGCATGGATCACAGGAGCCGGTTGCCTGTCAACTTGCCCATGACTGTCATCAAATGCTGGTGACTACAAGCCAGTTAAATCTTTGGTCTGAACTCTGTCCCTTCTCCAGGGTATGTTTAAATAGTACTCAGGTGGGATTAGAAAAGTAATCAAGAAGCTAACTTTTTATATCGGTTTCCCTAAACTTGAATGGTTGCTGAAAGTTTAAGATTTTAAAATATAAAGAGTCAAAGTGCACTTTGATATACATGGCAGACCCTCTTTCTAAAACAGGGCAGCAAACAAACAAAATACAGCAATATTAGCATGATAACAGAAGATAACAGAGGTCGGTGGCCACTGGAGAACCATTTCATGTGGTCTTCTCAAACAAAGGATGTTAAGGTTTAGGCTATTTCATTGGTTCTCCCAAGGCCCTGGGTCTGTTTCCAGCACCAGAACTAGCACTAACTTAAGGAAATTCTGTTTAGCACATGGTAATGAGCATCAGCGGGCAGCATTGGCTGGTGGTTTCCGTTTGGGGGGGAGGGGAGGGGGGATAGTGGCTGCCTGTCTCCCTTTGTTTTAGGTAAATTCACTTGTTAGGTTTCACTCCCCTCATTTAGGAAACTGTACCCCGTCTTGTGTCAGAAATCATTTTTCTTTGGAATAAAATAATGGCTGTTTCTGCTTTCCAGGGTTTGTTTTTTTTTTTTTTTGGTATGATCATCATATTTAAATGCAAAGCTCTTTCTTTTTTAAAAAAATATTTATTTTTATTTTATGTGAATTGGTGTTTTGCCTTCATGTATAACTGTAGTAAGGGTATTAGATCCTGTAATTACAGACTGTTGTTAACTGCCATGTGGATGGTGGGAATCAAACTCAGGTCCTCCAGAAGAACAGTCAGTGCTCTTAACTGCTAAGCCATCTCTCCAGCCCCACAAAATTCTTTCTTAGGTGCAGTATTTTATATAAAGCCTTATGGAAAAAGCAAAGCAATGTTTATCTCAAATGTTAGAATTGGATGCCCTATTTCTCAAGGAATTGTAAAAAAAATCAAAAGCTTGGGACCAGAATAGATTCTTCAATAAGTGTATTTGGATTCTAACAAGTGGTTTGGAAAAAAAACCTTATGTTACACTGAAATAATATTCTAGACCTGCTCTATCAGTTAATTTAAATATTACCAGCTCTTGACAGTCACAGTGATCAGTGGCTGCCCCTGGGCAGCTAAAGTACAGGACACTCCCTTTACACAGAGCATGCTCTAGATGAATCAAGAGCTTCTATCTTTCTCTCAGTATAATGTAAAATGTGAAAAAAGACCAGAAAAATATTGGTGGTCAATATTTATAACATATGTTACAGGAGAAATGCCTTCCCATGAAAATTCCAAACATTAAACATAAAGGGGAAAAAATGGATCAACTGACTGCCTATGTACCAACAATTTTAAATTGTGTTTAAGAAAAGCTTCCTTTAAAACATGGTAAATAATAGTAATCTGAGAAAATATTTACAGTATAAAACTGCAAAATACTTAAGATACAAAAAGCTATTAATAAAAGACAAATATCTCTAGGATATTAGGCAAAAAATAGAATATGCATGTTACATGCTTATGAAGAGATGCCTAATCTCACTAATAAGTTGAAAAAATATAAATATAAACAATATAAGCTTTTCAATTTGGCAGATATAAATAAATATATAGGTAGCCTGTGTTTATAGGAAGAAATGTATGGTTGGTGCCTCCGAGGGTGAAAAGCTGGCATCACCTTTCAAAAGGGGGCTTGCCCTCCATCTGACACAGAGAAAGTCTGGCTTCCTTCCAGCTTAATGATGAAAGAACAAACATCAGTCCAGGTCTTCCTCTGCAGGAGATCCAGAAAAGAGGAATCTTTGCTCCTAAGCAAATCCAGACACTCTCCATTTAGAAAGTCCTACCCTCTTATCTGCAATGAGAAATCCAGGAAGAATGTCCCTAGGCTGAGGACATCTTGTCATGACTGCAAAGTTTTGTTTGGTTATGTTGCTATTTTGTTTTTTAATCTATGTACTATGTATACAGTATACAGAAGTGGGCACTAGATCTCACTATAGATGGCTGTGAGCCACCATGTGGTTGCTGGGAACCGAACTCAGGACCTCTGGAAGAACAGTCAGTGCTCTTAACCTCTGAGCCATCTTTCCAGTCCCCGTTTTTTGTTTGTTTGTTTGGTTGGTTGGTTGGTTGGTTGGTTAGTTGGTTGGTTGGGTTTTTTTTTTGTTGTTGTTGTTGTTGTTTAAATGAAGTTTAAAAACAAATCTAATAGTCTAGTTAAGTTTCTTGAACTTTATCTTCACACAGGGACTATAAAATGTACTTTATAGTATTGTGAGTCAGTTTGGCAAAGAACAATATATCACTCCTACTATGAGATTTCACACAGATGCTTCTTTTCTACATAGTGAGTTTCCTGTGGAATAGGATGGAAACTTCCTCCTCATGCCTTTTGGCTCCTGTTCACATCACTTTCTCAGAACTAAATATGTGGGCTATTGTCATGGGCTCTTGGATCCTCATTATGACTGCAGCTCACCTCTGTGTATCAAAGCCAGTGGGAGAATTGGTCTCTACCGGGATTTAACACTAGACTAGTTGGAAGGCGTGTAGATATGAAAACTAGATGGAATAAAACAATGTCTGGGTCTATTTTCACACTTACAAAGGTTATAAATCTATATGTTATTTTACAGCTGCTTCTAATGTAACAAATGAAATTAGGTCCCTGTTACATTTCAGATCCAATGCTAAGAACTTTTTAGATTTTTCTCTCAATTATAGTCATAGCAAGACTAACTTGAGTCCACTGTTGTTTTCATTTAATACACAAGAAATTATGTAACCCCCAACATTACTGGAACTTGGTAAAAATAGGATATAAGAAATAACTAATTAGATTTACATCTATATACTTCCTCTTCTCGTACAGAATCCTTACAAAAATGATAAAAGTAAGTGCAGATGAAGAGCTAAGGATAGGGTTCTGTCGGGAGAGTCCTAGCATAGCACACATGAAGCCCTGGGTTTGATTCCCCGCCTGGAATAAACCAGGCTTGGTGGTGCACACCTGTAATCCCAACACTCTAGAGGTTGAGACAGGAAAATGGGAAATTCAGGTCATCCTTGGCCGAATATTAACATTTGAGACCAGTTTGGGATGTGTGAGACTCCATCTCAAAACAAAAAAGCAAACAAATATGGGAATCTGATATGGTGGTTCATACCTATATCCAGCACTTGGGAGATTGAGGCAGGAGGATTCCAAGTTTAAAAATAGTTTAAGATACACAGCTAGAGCCTATTTCAATACAAAATCATAAACCCATCACAGAGAAGAACAATATGTTATATAGGCTATTGCCAAGATTGAGCAATGTATCAAGCCACCTAAAATATAGAAAACAATATACACAATGACAGGCATTCTGGAGGTTCTTCAGAGCCTTCTCAATGGTTGCTCCCAGGTCAGTTCATTAAATGATGCTAAGCCACTTGAGACCAGTCAGCCCATCACATTGACTTGCATTAAATGATGTGCTCCTCCTAATGGCCTATGCACTCTCTTCTCCAACTTTCTTTTTTTTAAAATGTTTATTTTTATTTTATGTGAATTGGTGTTTTGTCTGCATGTATAAGTGTGTAAGGGTGTCTGTCAGATCTTGGAATTACAGACAGTTGTTAGCTGCCATGTGCATGCTGGGAATCGAACTCAGGTCCTCTGGAAAAACAGCCAGTGCTTTTAACTGATGAGCCATCTCTCCAGCCCCCTGTTTTTGCTTTTTAAAACAGGGTCTCTCTCATTCTGTAGCCCTGGCTGGCTTACAACTCTGTGTTGACCAGGCTGGGCTGGAACTCAGAGATCCACCTGCTTCTGCCTCCCAGGAGTTGGGATAATGGCATGTTATTACTATCCCTAGCACTTTTGTTATTTTCTTCGAATCTTAATTTTGTTAAAATTTTAGGTTCCTTAAGCACCAAGCCAAATTCTGTGTTAAGTACAAATCCAGACAAATCCTATACATACTCTCTCACAAAAGTCAGAGGAACTGAGGATAGTGGAGAGTGAAATATGTGTAAAACGATCCTCTTTTCAATGATGTAAACTACCATTGCTCTTATTGTAAGAATTCTAGCTCACCACTGTATTTCTTTTCTTTTTTCGTGTGTGTGTGGTGGGGGGATGGGTGAAACAGGATCTTACTATGTAGCCCTGGCATTTCCTAGAACTCTCTATATAGACCAGGCTAGCTTTTAACTCATAGAGATGAACCTGCCCCTCAGCATCCCAAGTGTTGAGATTAAAGGTGTGCACTTCCACATCCAGTCTCACTAAGGCATTTCTATCCATAGCCCGGGATTGTAGGACCTAAGAGAGGAAGCTATATTGTTTATGGATAACAAGTAACACTAAATTCAGACGTCAGCAAAAGCAAGTATTTGATCTATAGAGATTTGATGTGTACTGTCTTTCCTACTGTTATGATCTTTTTCATTTGAATCCACAAATCTTCCAAAGATGAATCCAGGCAACTATTTTCCAGTAGGAACCAGGAGTTACTCATCATTATACTTCTAATACAGGGCCGAGCTTCACACCCCGACTTCCTCTGTAAAGTACAGACCCTGACAAACCATTATATGTTGACTGTATTAACAAATTCAAGTTCTGTAGGCAAACAAGCCAATGAAAATGGCATGCCTGCTTTTGGAGAGACACAGGGAACAGAGTTTATTAAATTTTAGACAAACCGGATGTGGTGGTTAATGCCTTAAATTCTAGCACTCAGCAGACACAAGCAGGCAGATACAGACCAGCTTGGTTACACAACGAAAAAAACTTTAGGCAGGAAATCACTGAATCATCCATGAGAAAGCAGAAGCTTGAACTTTATAATAATTTAGGTTTTTTGGATTAAAAAACACTATAAATGGAAAAATATACAAGGGGCATCATTTAGAAAAAATATTTCCAACCAGGCATGGTGACACAGATCTGTAATCCCAGCATTTAGGAGGCTGAGACAGGAGAATTTCAAGTTCAAATCTAGCCTGGGCTATATAGCAAGCCCATGTCTTAAAAAACAAAGCAAAACAAAACAAAAAACAGACAAACAACAATTCTACAGCTATGATAGAAATTCAAGAAAGCTGGTGCTCCAGTGGGCATCATGAAAATATTGTTGAACAACAAGAAAAAGAATCTAGTTTTATGATTGTTCAATCACTGCTTTATTCAGCACTGAGAATGAATGTTTTTTGTTTTTTTTTTTTTTAAAAAAAACTTTATTTAATTTATTTATTTGCCCTTGTGTTTTCCTGGAACTGGAACTACAGACAGTTGTTAGCTGCCATGTGGGTGCTGGGAATTGAACCCGGGTCCTCTGGAAGAGCAGATGGTGCTCTTAACCGCTGAGCCATCTCTCCAGCCCCGAGAATGAATGTTTTTATAACTTCAAAATAAAAAATGAGGTAGTTAACCTTCTAAGTTAGCAAAGCTTTCTAACTAAAATTTTGTTGCTAGAGAATGGGGAAATGTATAGTATGAGAGAAGAAGAGATAAAAAGGAAATAGGCCAATGTCATAATCATACAATGGGAAATAGACCTGAGGATGTAATTGTTGAAAGGGATACTAAGGAATCTTATCTTTGGGCCATATTCTGCCTTACTGGTATTCAGAGTTATTTTCCTCAGATCCACATTATAGGTCAGATTTGCAGTAGAAATTACTTGAACAAGCAAGTCAACCCAGAAAATTATAAAGGGATAAGTAACTTCTTAACATATTTCATAGGCTTTGCCTTAGCAACTTGTTTTAGGGGAAGAATTCTCAGTGTAAAATGTAATGTGGTCCCTAGTAATGGTAAACCTCAGTGTGCTACAACCACATTTCCTAACATTTCATGACTAAAGTTAAAATTTAAAATATAAAACACTGTGTTAAAACAGAAACCAAAAATCCAAAGGAGTTTGCAAATTAATCTCAATTTTATATTCTTTGCATTTATCCAGCTCTAAGCACCACTTTAAACAACTTCAGTGCTCTGGTATAAACAACACAATCCTTCAACAATGTGTCTGTTAATCTTGAATTTCCTCTTAGGGGACCAAGAATTGGTGATTCCTTTTATAAGTAACTAGAGTGTCCTTAGTTATAATCTGACCCATGCTTTTAATTCCAGCACTCAGCAAGCAGGGGCAGGCAGGTCCGTGAGTTCAAGTCCAGCCTGGTCTACAGAGATAGTCCAGGACAGCTAAGACTACACAGAGAAACCACACACACACACACACACACACACACACACACACACACACACACAGAGAGAGAGAGAGAGAGAGAGAGAGAGAGAGAGAGAGAGAGAGAATAGGAATCTGAAATCTGAAATTTTCCTCCCTGTGCCATTATTCTAAAATTAGCTGTCATGTTCAGAAATATAAACTCTACAATCATAATCATGCCTTACTTTAAAAGCAAGCACACTTACTGTAGTTGAGACACAATTACAGAACACTCTAAAACAGGGTTCTCTGGTGTCCTGGATGCTTTTGAGCAATATCTTAAAGCTTCTAGAACCTGGGCACCAGACCTCAATCTCTCAAATACAATCACATCACATTTAGGCCTGAGCTCTGGCAAGAAAAATAGATATGGTTAGTGTCTTAGTAACTGTTCTATTTCTGTGAAGAGACAACAC
>PVIH01005209.1:111391-127873 GCA_004025045.1 Sigmodon hispidus
GTGGCAGGGAGCACAGTGGCAGGGAGCACAGCACAGTGGCAGGAAGCACAGTGGCAGGGAGCATAGCACAGTGGCAGGAAGCACAGTGGCAGGGAGCATAGCATGGTGGCAGGAAGCACAGTGGCAGGGAGCATGGTGGCAGGGAGCACAGCACAGTGGCAGGAAGCACAGTGGCAGGGAGCATAGCATGGTGGCAGGGAGCACAGTGGCAGGGAGCACGATGGCAGGGATGCTGGAAAAGTAACTGAGGGCTACATCTTGATCTGCAAGCAGAGAGATTGGATCTGGCATGGGGTTTTCAAATCTGAAAGCCTACCCCAGTGATACACCAACTCCAACAAGACCAAAACCAACTCCAACAAGGCCTCACCTCCTAATCCTTCTAAACAAGCCCATTCCGTGGTGGCTAAGCATTCAAATATATAAGCTAATGGTGGCTATTCTTACTCCAACTGCCACAACTAGTCAACAGGTACAACATTACAAATAAGCAGGAATAAGTTCTGTTATTTTACTGTATCCTGGGGTAACTATAATTAACAATCATGAATATTTCAAAATTGTAGAAGATTGTGAATGTTCCACCAGAAATAAATGATGAGTGTTTGAGGAGATAGCTGTGTTCAATACAATTATATAAGTATATTTACATAAGTATAAATAAATCATACAGATATATTGTATATTTGGCTATTATATAATATATACATGTATCAGAACATCAACTGGCTCTTATAAATCTGAAGAACTCTATCAAAAATGAACAACTACAGAACTGTAGATAGAATTACAGTGTGAAAGGGTATCAGGAAAGGCTGTTTCACTAGGGGGCGCTCCTTCCTCTCCCGGAAAGGAAGAGCTGGTTTGGGGAGCGGGGGGGGGGGGGGGGGGCAAGTACATGCCCTGGATACAGAAGACGGAGGATACTTCCCCAAATACATGGGATTAGTTGCTATATTAGTTAGTGCAGGTGTGTTTGTGCATTTTGTACTGGCAGGTTCATTTATGGCAGCTAACCTAGAAGTGCTTGTAGACTGACTGATGACTGCTAAATGTTGGAGGAAGATTTTTGGCCTAGGAAATACCTGAAAATCAAGAATCTGCATGAATGTGGTGAAGCCTCTGAGGCCACATTAGGACAGAACAGTTCTCAATCTAGTGACGATTTTGCTTGGTGCAGCCTTGTCTTTTCTCTAGGAGCCGAAAACACGGCTGTGATGAAATCTGCCCTGAGACAGGGATTTTACAATAAGAATATGAAGGTAAATTTACAAATTGCTTGAAGGTGTTTTTGAGATCAAAATTCAGTACATTCTTGTCCTTGTATGTCTTGAACTCAACACATACATACATATGCACACAGCTTTCAGGCAGGATTGTGCAGGCAGGTGTGTACACTGGCCGTGAAGACTTGTTTAATTTACTTTTCCCTGAGAAAATAGCTTCATTTCATGTAAAACTAAAGGCGAGAACTAAAATTTTCACAAACCCTTTTTTCTCTGGACTATGGCTGTGGTTTTCCTTGTTATAAGCATCTCCTGCCAGAGAGTTGCTACAATGAAGAATGTCTGGTTTTTAAAGTGTATTATAACTGGGAAGCACTATTGGTCAGCATCGTTTTTGTACCTGTGGGTGGAGGAGACAGAGCCACATCAATCATCAGATTCAGGGCAGGACAGAGCTGCTATGCTATTTCCCATACTCAGTGCATCCGGAGACATCTTATTGAAGGCAGAAGCTCTTGGCTGGGCTCTGAGTGAGTCTTTACTCCCCAGCATGGTCTTCTCCTCCCCTCAGGAATTAGCATAGAACACACTAGTTCTGGTGGGCTTAAATCACATTTACACTCAGTACAGGAAATCAACTTCTGAGATTGGTGATTCACATGTGAAGGGGTTGTAATGTGGTGGGAACTATAAAGTCATTTTCACTTTTGTAGGTGTGGAGAGGAAAGTCCATATTAATGGGATTGCCCCAATATGATGGGGATGGTGATGATTCAGCAGTCAAGTATTTGTTGCTCTAGTGGAAGGCGATAGTTCAGTTGCCATACCCCAAATTGTGTGGCTCAGAACAACCTGCAACCCTAGTTCCAGGGGATCTAGCACCCTCTTCTAGCCACTTCTGACACCTGTACAGACACGTGCACATATACTAAAAAATAAAAACACATGCTTTTAAAGATTCACAACATGCACTTACTTTGGATTTAGGTTTGGTTGTAAATCCAGTTTCAATTGAGTTTATATGAGACAGGTGAAGGTAGAGATATTAAGAAACAGAGAAGATCACATAAAAGCAGACGGAAAGCAGGGTCTGAGATGGCAAGAGCCCTGAGGCAAGAGTAAACAGACACCGACATTAGCTACCAGACCCTAGGAGCCAGGCATGGAACACATTCTCCTTGACAGTCTCCAGGAAAAAAAAATAAACAAACAAACAAACAAACAACAAAACCATCCCTACCTGTTATTTTCTAATGCTGCAATAAACACCATAACCTAGGCAGCTTATAGAAGAGTTTATTTTGGGCTTATGGCTCCAAAGGGATAAGAGCTCATCAGAGCAAGGAACTGTGGGAGCAGATGGCAAGCATGGTAGCAGGTGCAGCTGAGAGCTCACATCTTCAACTACAAGCCAACAATAAAGAGCAAACTGAGAATGGTGTGTGGCTTTGAAGCCTCAAGGCATGCCCCCAGTGACACACTTCCTTCACCAAGGCCACAGCTCCTAAGACTCCAAACAACGCCACCAACTGGGGACCAAGTATTCAAAGATCTGAGCCTGTGGGGGGACATTCTAGTTCAAACCACAATTACACAGTACTTACAAAATAATCGTGACCGTGCATGGCACACTCAGCTGGAACTGAGTGACTGCCCTCAAGATATAGAAGGCGCTTCCACTACACTACAATTCACTTACTTCACTTTATTCTTTAATACTGAAAGAATTTATAGGCTTTGAGGGTACTATCCATGCTTTAGAAGTAAACCAACTTCCTAAAACTTGGCAAGTGGAGTGGAGGAAAAACAATAAAAGGCAGGCAGGCAGTCGAGTTTTCTGAATGGGAGAGGCACCTCTGACCTTGGTGTCTGTCTCTTTAAACCTCCTGATTAGTGGTGAGAAACCTCCTGTTCTCCACATCATACATCCTTTCCACAGGCCACAGTGGTGCTGACTGCCTCCCCCAAACTCCAGCTAACATCCTGCCCTGGTAGATTTTGTAGGGACCTCCACCAAGAACATGAGTTTCATAATCTTTAGGAACATAATCAGAAAGAGAAGCAGCAATGTACAACTAAGGCTGGCAACTTGACTAGAGAAACCCAAAAAGGTTAGAAATTCCAGTATGCTGGTACATGCTGCAATCTCAACACTCAGCAGGCAGATGCAGGAGGATCATAATGAGGCCTGTCTCAAAATAAAACAAAAACCCAAACAACAACAACAAAAGGGATAGTAGGGAAAAAAATGAGCAGTTGTTAAGTTCAGAGAAAAAAAATAGCAAAGCAGTGAGTGGTCAGGGGAAGGCTGCTCAAAAGAGTAGCAGCCTACATTTCTGCTTCTACAAAATTAGCTATAAACTAGCAAGGAAAATAACTTTACGGTTGGGTTCTACTTCATGAGAAACTGTATTAAAGGATTACAGCATTAGGAAGATAGAGAACCACTGCTGGAGGCCATTTTCTTAGTCATTGATGTGGGAGGGCCCATCCCATTGTGGGTGGGGCCATCCTGGGACCTGGGTTCTGTATGAAAGCAGGCTGAGCTAACCAAGTAGCGAAGACAGGAAGAAGCACCCTCCATTGCCTCTGCATCAGCTCCTGCCTTCTGTTTCTACCCTGACTCCCTCAATGATGTGGAAGTGTAAGCCAAACAAACCCTTTCCTGCCCAACTTGCTTTTCTTCATGCTTCATTGCAGCAACAGAAACCCTAAGACAGCATCCCAAACTGATTTGGGATTTGATTATTTTGTCTCTGTCTCTTGTGGCAATATGTTGTATAATTAATAAAAAATAGCTTGAAATATCAGGACAGTCACCCTCAGAGCCAAGCAGTGAAGGTCAGGGAGTGGTGATCCACGCTTGCTTTTCTGTCACAGCACCTGGAGGTTCTCAGTGAGTTCAAGGGCAAACAGAGCCAGACAGTCAGAAGGTGGAGGCAGGAAGCCTGAACAGACCCCAAGAAGCCCCAGTTCCTTTCCGAAGAGAAGACAGAGGAGCTGGTGATTGAGTAGGAAGTGGCAGTGGCGGTGCACCGTCAGTGTTGGACACAGTGGTGTGATCTAGGTATAATCCTAGAGCCTGAGGAGCTCAAGGGCAAGGGGGACAGACAGCTCAGAGGCAGAGTGCTCAACGGTACCAGCAAGAGCCTGGGCTCAATCCCATAGGATGCACCCAGCAAACCTAAAACACAGAAAGGCACTTTTGGGAACCTGTGTATCTTAGTGTGAACTATAGATGGGGCAGATTGCACTTGGAGCAAGGACATGAAGGGGATGCCCAGGCATGTCTACATCATTCTGTGGGAAAGGCAAAGACCTGTATTCTTGACTCTTCCATATGACCAAAAATAATATTCATAAAACACAACACCAGGTCTATTCCCTCACTGCATTCGTATTTCTTCATTTATATAAAGATTTATTTATTACATATACAGTATGCAGAAGAGGGTACCAGATGTCATTATAGATGGTTGTGAGCCACCATCTAGTTGCTGGGAATTGAACTCAGGATCTCTGGAAGAAGTCAGTACTCTTAAAATGGTCATCCTCTGCTATCTGAGCCATCTCTCCAGCCTGCATTTGTATTTCTTTAAATAAACTGTAACCATCACCTCATGCATTTCTCACTTTAATAATAAAAATGAGGTTTTGTTTTTTGCTGGCATCTCTCCTGTGCTCAAATGCCTTACGTCCTGGGCTCCCCCACTTAGATCCTGAGCATTTCCTTCCATCTGCATAGACTTGGCCTTGTGCCAGGGTGGGCTGACACTTTACATTTATAAAGGTGGCCACAAAGCCTGCTTGTCATCTCCTCTATCTTCACAGGACTATGCTAATCTCCTATCTACTGACATGCAAGAAAAAAATGGGCTCAATGACCTTTATGACTTTTTGTGAGCAGCTCTGCTGAGAAGCGAGAGCTGGACATAAAACCCCAAAAGTATGGCTAGAGGCTTAAAATGTAGAAGATGGAAAGAGGAGAGGAAGAAGTTGAGACACTTTGGAGAAAAGCCACTGCCTTGGTTCAGGTTAGAAGGAAGGATAAAGAGGATTTTGGTTAAATGCTAAAAGTAAACCCAAGTGGATTTATTGACTAGAAGTGAAAGGCAAACCCCCTATCAAAGAGAACGTGAAGTCTTTGACATGAGTCAGAAGGGTAGGTATCAGAACTAAGAATAACTGAAAGAGGAAGCTGGGGAAATTAAGTTCAGTTCTGGATACCTTCCTTAAATTTGAAGTGTGTACTGGCCACTTCAACTTGACACAAGTTTTGGTGTGGGAAGAGGCGACTGCTATTGAATGCCCCCACCATACTGGTCTGTGGGCAAGCTTACAGTATATTTTCTTCCACCATTGGGCTGATGGTCCTGTGTGATAAGGCAACAAGCAGAGCCAGCCAGGAGAAAGGCAGTAAGCAGAACTCTTCCATGGCCTCTGCCTTGCTGCCTGTCTTAATCCTGCCAAGTGAGGATCAGTGGCTTCATTGTGATCAACATCAACTGGTTAGAGCACTCAGCATGGCTATTTTGCTTGTCCTTTCAGCTGAACAGACATAGGTATCAAGTAGATGATGTAACAGAATCAGAATGGGGTAGACCTCTGGGTTCAGTTCCTAACACTGGGTAAACCGGGTATGGTCAGGTACACCTGTAATCCAATACTTTGGAGGTGGAAGTAGATGCGGTCATCCTCTGCTATGCTGGTTTCCTCAAGACCTTCCTGAGCTTGATGAGATCCTGCTTTTTTTTTTTTTTTTTTTTTTAATAGCTAAGGGAGATGAAGGATCTGCAACAAAGTGTTTATTATTAGAATTTAATTGAGGAAGGGAAACAACATAGAAAGGAAGTTAAAGCAAAGGATTGTAGATCCTGGTAAAGAGATGAGTTCAGCATAATAACTTGAATAGCCAGGTTATGGCAGAAAAATGGGATGAGACTGTGTGCTGCAAGAAGTGGATCATGGTGGCGCACAGCTTCAGTCCCAGGATTCAGGAGGCAGAGGCAGAGGCAGGTGGTTCTCTGTGAGTTCAAGGCCAGTCTAGTCATATAGCAAATTCCAAGCCAGCAGGGCTACACAGAGAGATCTTGTCTCAGAAAGCTATAGGGGAGGGGAAGAAGAGATGAGGAAGAGGACACATGCACCAACTCCAGGCCCAATGGCACAGCAGATGTGAAAGACTCAGCACCAGGTATTAACAGAAGCAGTCTTTCCAAGAAACCAGGTCTCAGAGCAGCACTGAAGGAAATAGTCAGAAAAAAGAGGGAGGATACATGGAGTTTACAAATGGCTGCTAAGTTTCAGGAATTTGGAAGACACATGGCTGCCAGGAGGTAAAAGAGGAAACTGGTACTTCAGAACCTCTTAAAGCAATATATACAAGATAAAGAACATGGTATCTGTAGTTCTGATGCTCATATTGGTGCTGAGGTGTTCTATATCTAAGGTGTCCCCCAAATTGGCCAGTGAAGTGCTTGTAGGACTATAGGAATACATCAATAAAGTTTATGAAGAACAGTTGTTTTAGTTGTGAATCAGACATATTTCCAGACTTTTTAAGGGGCCTCATGAATATCTACTTCAATAAATGTGAACATAATTTGTTAATTATGAGCAGTCGGCACAGGCCATAACACTAAAATGCTATTAGGGTGCTACTGTTAATGAGCTGGTAGGCTAGCACCCATAACCTCACCAGTAGTTTTCCCAGCAACAACTTTGTACTGGTCCTGAAAAGCATAATCAATTATCAACATACAAAAACTTTTTTTTTTATTGCAGTCATCTTGGAGTTTCATAGAAACCCTAAGCCTTATGTGGGGTCCATACACTTGCAAGAGAAGAAGGGAGTCCATAGCATCAGCCAGCCTCAGTGCAGACCCTTGTCAGCACTCCACTTGGATTCTGTTCCTGTTAGCGCTGTTAGTCCCTCCACGTCACTTCCACTTCATCTGTTCTGTACCTGTGGAGAACAGGACACACCCTGTGACCACCTCTTAGCATTTGGTTTTTTGAGACAGCATCTGTAGCCCGGGCTTGCTTTGGCTTCCCACACACTGGGATTACAGACAGATGCATGACACCATATCCACCACCCACGGAATTATCTGTTCTTCTCTACCCTTATGTTCTTCAGCTTTCTTAACTGCTGATTTTAGCCTATCTCCCATACGTATTATCTACTCTCTCAAAGGAGGATGTCACTTACCTCTGTGTAATTCCTGATTCTTTGAGAGGTGTCCTATGTCCAGCCTGAAACATCTCCCAACCTGCTTGGGCTATCATGGCTCCATTGTCAATGCAGAATCTACAAGAGTAGAGGTTACAAAACTTGTGGCCTAAACACAGTAAAATGACAATAATGGAGAGAACTCAAGACAAAGAAAAGGACTTCACCTCTCATCTGTTGCAAAGAGCTGGGCTCCCCGCTCCTGGCACATTGCCGCCATCATCTCCTGCAGCCTCGTGTTACCTATGAAGAAGCAGGAATCACAGTGAACTTAGCTTTGATGTCTCTCTGTCAAACCAGCTGTGTTCCCAGGCCAGTTTACCAGGGGACTGGGAAAGAGATGAACAGTATCAGGAGGACTGGGAGGAAGGCACACTGCCCAGGGATACATACATCCAACTCCTCCTACAATGAGGGCTTCCTTGGAGCCGCAGTGTGCCATGGCTCGCTCTGTGATCTCCACTAGCATCGCAAACACAGTTTCCTGTGGGGGACAGACACGGAGAGCTCAGAGCAGCTTCTTCCCACCTTAGTTCCCCTCTACTCTACAGGTTCTGCACCTCACTCTTTTACCTGTAAGGAGAAACACAGGTCTTCAGGAGTACATTCCCCTGTGGCCAACATTCTCTGTGCTACATCCTGCAATTAAAGGCAAAATAACCCAAAAGATGAGCACTGGTATGAATGAGGCTTTCATGAAAACAAAAATTCCTGCGCATGGAAGGATCGCTGACTTCATTACACCTGAGACTACAGGAGTGCTGCACCCCATCACATTGTCTTATTTGTTTTCAAGCCTTTTTCCCATATAGGGAGGGACTGCTTCGTCCTATACAGTGTCTCTATTATTAGAATGGTGCCTGGTACACAGAGGATATACAGTACCTGCTAAATGGATCTATTCAGCAACTATTATGAGTGAACGCTTATGCAGGAAATAGTCAGTAGACACATCATTTTTAAAAGCAGGGATGGATGTGCTCCTGTCTCCTTACCACTGACACTCACCTCAATGAAAGACAGAATCCCTGAGAATGAGACATCCATCCCCTTTACAGTGTATGGCAGTTCAACTAGCTTCTTGCCTCTACGTAGAAATGAATAAAGGCACTAAACCTAGAGCCAGCTGTTGCTCACCCTCCAACCCCTCCCCCACCTCATTAATATGCATGAAAAGAAAGATCTAAAGTGCTAGTGGCCTGTGCTCTTCAACTTTATGTCTTCTTACCGCTTTGCCATCTGCTCGATGTTGTAGCCTGGACTTGGGTCATTGGAAATCTATCAACAGGAGAGAGAAGCAAAGCACCATGAGTGCATCGTATGAAATGTATTCTTCCACACATATGAATATATTCCTCACCCTAGGGTCTTCCCCAAATCAAGATAGAGAAACACTATCAATATATAACTTTATATAAACTGTACACATACAAAGGAACAAACCTGTCTGTAACAGGTAACAGATACGCATAGACATAAATGCTTAATTTTCTACCTCAGACCCACATCTTAGGCACTCTACAGTCTCAAGGGCTTACCTTTAGCACTCGAGCAAAACGATCCAGACAATTTCCTACAGCAATGTCAATAGTTTCCCCAAAGATGCGGTACCGATGTTCTGAGTAGGAGATCACCTAAAAACAACAAGACTTCTTCAGGTCTACAAAGGGGAATGTTAAGCTATGTGGAAGAAAGTAGCAGAGTGCCAACACTGGACATTCCAGGAATAAAGAAATGGAAGTTGTCCACTGTGGCTCACACCTGCAATTCTAGCACTGGTGAAGCTGATAGAGGCATTCATGTTGGGTTACACTGAAGTTTAAGGCCAGCCTAGACATATAACAAGACTGCATCTCAAGAAAACCAAACCAGGAGCTGGTAAAATGGCTCCCTGGGTAAAAACAGTTGAGTGCTGAGCTTCATCCCTGGACCCCATATAAAGGTGGTCTCCTGAAGGTTGTCCCGATATGCACATACATACACAAAACCGTATGTGTGACATCTCACATATACCACACACAAAATAAAGCCAAATATGATCAACATTACATACACATTGCCAAATTTAAAAAAAGCATTTCAAAGAACCAACAAACCAAAGCTTACTTTGCAGCAAGCACACTCAAGTCGTAATGATGCAGAGAAGATTAACAGGGGCCCCTGTGCTGAGATTACACAAGCTCATGAACCGTCCCCATTATGTAGCCTAACAAACAAACAGAAACCACATAAAGAGAGACAGACAGACAGACAGACAGACAGACAGACACAACACCAAAAACAAACCCTGAAAATAAGAATTCAAAAGGAAGCCAAACAGAGCTTGTTGTTTCCATAAGAAAACAGAGAAAGACTGGGCCAGGTGTGGAGCGTAAACTTGTGATGTTACACTTGGGATTTAGGAAGATGAAAACAATACAGGGAAAACGTGTCTGCACAGTGAGAGCCTGCCACAAACAGCATAAAACAACAAAAACAGTAGGCTTGTGCTCCCAGCTTCGCAGGCTGAGGGAGGAGAACCACCAGCCTAATGCTGGGGGATCTGGAGACTCTAATTTTTAGAAAAGGAGGGGAGCAAAGTGGATATATGGAGAAAAACATTTGTGGGGTTGGAGTGATGGCCCAATGGTTAAAAACACTGATTGATCTTCCAAAGGACCGGGGTTCAACTCCCAGCACCCACATAGTAACTCACAACTGTCTATAACTCCAGCTCCCCAGGTCTGATGCTTTCTTCTACATTCCTTGAGTTCCTACATGCAGGCAAAACACCCACGTTTAAAAAAAAAAAAACATTAACTTGAAGGATTAAATCTATATTCCTTCTTTTTAAACTGGAAATTCTAGTTGCATGAATGAAGTTCTAACATTTTAATTCTTCCCCAAAACCTGAAACTTTACACCTCTGTTCCGTTTTCTGTAATATATTAAGTGTTCGCAGCCCCTATTGGTATTGGTAGAATACCTCAGAATTAAGACAGAACATAAAGATCATCCTTAAATACCTGCGTATTTCCTCCGCTGACATATAGAACAGTTGGGCTAATGGCTCCAGTGATGAGGCGGCCCATTTCAATGTGGCCTATGCAGTGGTTCACACCTAGCAAAGGCTTATTCCACAACTGGGCCACAGTACGGGCAACGACAGCTACAGAAGCCAAAGGGGCTCCCATACCAGGACCTACCAGGGCAAAATTGGGAATTAGAATCCTAGAAAACAGGAAAAACAGGTGGAGAAAGTAGACTTGAGAATGTAGACAGGTAGTGGCTGTGGCACCACTCATACACCTCCCTTGAGGCCCTCTCTGCCAGACTTACCTTTGGTGTAAGCAATGCAATCGATGTCCTGGGAGGTTAATCCAGCTTCTGTTAGTGCCTCTTGCAGCAGGTCTAGAATAACAGCTCGATGGTGCCTGGCTGTGTCACCTGGAAGGAATCCTAAGGAAAGGCATACAAACCAAGAACTGTAAAAAAGGTTAGGTGTCAGGTTGGTGCAAAAGGAACTATGATTTGGGGCTATAAGTTTTAAATCATTTTAAAATGTGTTCGATCACATTTTTATTAATCAAAATAGGAACCATTTTAATCAACACATTTGCTAAGAAATCAGTTTATTAGCTGGAATTCACCTTTACTCCCAGCACTAAGAAGGCAGAGGTAGGTGGATCTCCATTAGTCTGAGACCAGCCTGGTCTACAGAGTTCCAGGACAGCCAAGGTTTGTACAAAGACCTTGTCTCAAAAACAAACACAACAAAATAAACAGACAAAAACCAAGACAAAGGAACTAGTTTCTTTATTCCCAAAGCAAACCCATGTTTTAACAAACTCTCAGAAAGCACTTTCTATATCTTGCTGGTTGTGGAAATATTTTGAAAAAGTTGTCCAGATGTTGAAGAAATGGTAATCAGTTGGTGGGAGGTCAGGGGAACATAGTGAGTGAGGCAAAGCTTCCACAGTTCAATTCATTCAGGTTTTGAAGCACATGCAGGTGTTGTTCTGAACTTGGCCCTTTCTGTTTACCAAGGCTGACTGCAGCAGCGGAAGTTCTGGTGCATCTCAAAGACTTGCTGAGTACACTTCTCAATGGTTTCTTGGGATGTAGAAAGCTATAGTGGATCAGAGCCCCAGCAGAACACCAGTACTGGAACCTTTTTTGGTGAAAGTTTGGTTTTGGGAAGCCATTAAGCTGCTTGTGGCCAGTTCTCCTATACAATCCACTTTTTGTCCTTGTCACAATAGGATTGAGAAATGCTTCCAAGGACGAGAGTTGAAGACAATGGCTGGTTATGAGGCATCAATTTAGTGGTGTTTTTTTTAAACTTTCTGACTGGCTTCCGGATATCCAATGACCACTAAATGGTCCACACTGAGTTCTCTGGTAGGTTTTTCTGTAGCTGTAAGATCAGCTTCCACAGCTGCTCACAATGAACAGGTCACAGTCAGCCTCTACCAGCCAGCCACTTCAGAGTTCTCCTTTCTGTATGCTCTTCAACACAGTTCCTGTTTGTTAGCAGTTTCAGGGGCCAAAATGTTAAGTGTTGTTGGTCTTTCAAGCTGTTTCTACTGCTTCCTCCCATTCAGAACTCAAAGTAGTTATTCAATTTTATTTTTATTATTTATTCATTTTGAGACAAGGTCTCACAATATAGCCCTGGCTGGCTGGGAGCTTGCTATATAGACCAAGCAGGCCCCAAACTCAGAGACCTGCCTGATTCTGCCTCCTGGAGTATTGGAATTATAGGTTGAACTCTCACTTAGTTTTAGTTTTACTTTTTGTCTAACAACATTCCCGTAGGATAAGGTAAGTCTAAACAAGTGATGTTACTATAACAAAACCCAAAACACTCGCCTCAAACCACAGCAAAATGTGACAAATGCACATTAAAATGAGATACGACATGAAGAACATATTTTAGCTAAGCATATAGCACATGTCCCCACACATGGGAGGCTAAGGCAAAGAAAGGAGGCAAAGAATGAGAATGTATGACTGTACATTTGTTACAGTATCAAACAAAACATTTCAACAATGCGAAAACTGCAGTTACTTTTGCACCAACTTATTAGAAGTAAAAATCAACAAAAAGGTGTTTTAATGATGTAGGAAAAAAAAAATCCCTTTACCTGCCTAGGTTTTAAGATACCCTCTTTTCAAACCCCTAATTTTGACACAAGGTCACATATAACCCAGATGGCCTTAAACTCAAATCCTCTGTCTCAGCCTCCCAAGTGCTATGATTACATATTGTATGACAACTCAGCTTTCATTTCCAACCTCTATACAGGCTACTTAGGTTTCAGAGATGCCCGTGTTCACATACAACCTTCAGAATCAATTCAATTTACACACATGTCCTCCTTTTTAGTGACTTTCTCAGTGATCCCACACAGTCATACTGTTGGACTTAACACATAGTAACTACAGCACTACAGCTGCAGCTTCCTCTTTAACTCATGTAAGTCAGTCCCAGTGCCTAGAAGAGGAGTCATAGGACACATAGCTCCACTATGTAACCTGAAACATTACACCTGCTTGGGGGCCTTCACAGGTATATGCAGCTTATATGTGTGCAGATGCTTTGGGAGAGGGTTGGCAAAATACAATTTGTAAATAATCTTAATTAAGAATTGTGGTGACATATATTTAATAAAACCAGTCTGGAATATCCAGAACAGATCCACCCAGTCAAGCCAGGAGGGTCACTCATGCCTTTAATCCCAACAAGGGAAAGACTGGGAGTGGCTTAATCTCCTAACTCCAGAGAGGGAGATCTTTCTGTGTTTCTGTGAGTTCAAGGCCTAACAACCAAACTGTAGTAGCTCACATCTTTAATCCTAACTGTAGGATTAGAGTGCCAAGCTGAACCAGGAAGTGAAACAACTTGACAAGAAGGTCTTTAAGGCAGGTGTAGGAAGACAGATTTATTCTGTAGAAGAAAGAGTGCCAGGCTGAGGAAGCTGGAAGACAGCTTTTACCCTGAGAAGTTGGCTGGGTGAGATCTGACTGTGGTCTGTTTCCTCTCTCTGATAGTCCAGCTTTTCCCCAATACCTGCCTCTTGAGTTCTCATTTAATAACTAAAATTCATGCTATAGAGAATTGTGTGGTGTCTGGTGCTTTCACATAATTCTTAAAACCCACTGATACCCATTTCCACTCTAAGAGTAATGAAAGACAACTAAAACAGATTAAAAGTACAGTAACTTCTGATATACGCCTGCTGTCCTTTCTCTTTATTCCAAACCATTATATTTATCGTGCAGTAATGCAAAGCAATCTCTATGTGCGACGGAACACGAATGCTTAGCACATAAAAGGGGCTCAATAAAACGTGACTACAACCAGACTTGTGGCTCACACCTTTAATCCCAGCACTCAGGAGGCATAGGCAGAGGATGAATTCGAGACCAGCGTGGCCTATACGGCAAATTCCAAACTAGGCAGGGTTACATATTGAGACTGTGTCTCAGAATGTTTTAAAAATAAAAAGCCCTGAATGAACCCACTTATGTCCAAGTGCCTGTGAGACTTCTAGCGGTGATAGGGTTGCCAACCAAACAAGAATCAAGGGAGTCTGGACGCAAGCCTATAATGTAACACCAGCACCCGGAAAGCTGAAGCAGGCAACAAGATAGACAGACTATCGAATATCGGGAGAGGGCACCCCCACCCCCAATAGGACAAAACCCTCCAAATAGGCCGAGGCGCTGCAAGCCCGGCCGCAGCCACTCACCGGTGCCCGGGGCCGTGACGTAGGTGCGCCGCGGGTTCGCCAGCACCGTGCCGTCGCGCACCACGCCCACGCCGATCTTGTTGGCGCTGCCTTCGAACCCCAGCACCGCGGGCATCGTGCGCGCAGACTCGGGATCCCGGGACCGTAGGACTAATCGTAACCGGCACTAGCACGAACAGCCCAGGCCCAAGTGACGGGGCCTTCAGGCGCCAGAAGTGACGTCACGAAGTGCCGGTGGACCAATCACCGCACTCCGGATCCACGTGGGGGGCAGGGCGACCGCGCGTCACGTGACTACACCAACCTCCCACGTGGGAACAGGCTCCATTCTTTGTGCTGTGAGCGGGGCTCCCTGGCTTCCCTGGGAGGTCGGCTAGTTTGTTCTAGCGAGTTCGGCGACCTTGTTCGCTGAAGGGCCTAACAGGGCGAGGGGCTGCGGGGCTGCGATGCACCAGGCGGGGAAGACCGGGTGAACCGAGGCCCTCCGCTTCCTTCCTCTCCTTGTGTTTGATTTCACCCTTTCTTATCTGTTTCTTATCAGTAAACACTGCTTCGGTGCTCCAGGCTCCTAAGGGCCTCCGTCACAGGGATGCCAAAACGTGGGAAGAAAGCGGCGGCAGAAGATGGGGAAGAACCCAAGTCCGGTAAGAAGGTGAAATGAGCCCATGGGTCGCCCTCCCTCGGAAAGTTTAGGATCCCCCCTTACGGTAAATATGGATTGTTACACTGCAGGAGTCCGAAGTTAGGGTAACTAGTGCATCTCATGGGACTATGGTTAACACTCGCCCGAGGTTGGAAACCGCCAGCTCTTACTACTTTACTCATTTTATAGAGCCAGAGACCAAGAAGAGTAAAGGAGCAGCAAAGAAAAACGAGAAAGAGGCCGCAGGAGAGGGCCCTGTCATGTATGAGGACCCACCAGATCAGAAAACCTCGCCCAGTGGCAAAGCTGCCACACTCAAGATTTGCTCCTGGAATGTGGATGGGCTTCGAGCCTGGATTAAGAAGAAAGGTTTAGATGTGAGTACAATTTAGGAGAGAAGTAGACTTTCCTTGATACACTAGAATTAGTCACCAGGCTGTGGTGGTGCACACCTTTAATCCTAGCCTTAGACAGGTGGATCTGAGTTTAGTCAGCCTAGTCTACAGAGTGCCTGGACAACCTGGGCTGTCACATACTAAAACTCTGTCTCCGGGGGTTAAAAAAAAAAACAAAAAACTTAGTTTGAGATCAGAGGGTGTTACTTTTCTCTTGCCTGTAGTTTATGGGGGATGGACGATTAAATGTATGTCCCTTCAATCCTAATCACCTTGTTTTATATCTTTTTTAATTAGTCGGTAGAATGTTGGGGTCAAAAAAAATCTGGGTCTCTAAGACTTGAGTAGGGGAGGGGACAGGGAAGGTGCAGCAGTTAAGAGCACTTTTCTGTGCCTCCGGAGGCTCTGGGTTAGGTTTCCAGCACCCGATGAAGGCGGCTCACAAGCATTCACACGTACCCTAAACTCCTGTCAGCTGCATGATTTATTTAAATCCTGCTGCTTGAATTCCTTGTGTACAGGGACTATTTTAACTTTTCACCTTTTCATTCAGTGGGTAAAGGAAGAAGCACCAGATATCTTGTGCCTCCAAGAAACCAAATGCTCAGAGAACAAACTCCCAGCTGAACTTCAAGACCTGCCGGGACTGACCCATCAGTACTGGTCAGCTCCATCAGACAAAGAAGGATATAGTGGTGTGGGTTTACTCTCTCGCCAGTGCCCACTCAAAGTCTCTTATGGCATTGGTAAGACCCTATTGATTTTTATGTCTGAATATTCTTGGGCCAGGTGTTAACTCTGATGCTTCTTAGATTGTTTTTTTTTTTTTTTTTTTTTTAAATTTTATGATGGTTTTCATCTCTGTAGGTGAGGAAGAGCATGATCAGGAAGGCCGAGTGATTGTGGCTGAATTTGACTCCTTTGTCCTGGTTACGGCCTACGTTCCTAATGCAGGCAGGGGTCTGGTAAGACTGGAGTACCGTCAGCGGTGGGATGAGGCCTTTCGCAAGTTTCTCAAGGACTTGGCTTCCCGAAAGCCACTTGTGCTCTGTGGGGATCTCAATGTGGCTCATGAAGAAATTGACCTTCGTAATCCCAAAGGAAACAAAAAGAATGCTGGCTTTACTCCCCAGGAGCGCCAAGGCTTTGGGGAGTTACTACAGGATGTACCACTGACCGACAGCTTCCGGCACCTCTACCCCAACACTGCCTATGCTTATACCTTTTGGACTTACATGATGAACGCTCGGTC
>PVIH01005210.1:0-10690 GCA_004025045.1 Sigmodon hispidus
CTTTAGTCTCAAACCAATGGTTTTTTTTTTTTTTTTTTTTAATGCTTTCCCATTTTGGTAATATTAATATATTATTCAATCTTCTTTTAATTTAAGAGCCTATAGTGATCTCTCTGTCTCTATGTTGTATCTCTCTGTCTCTGTGTGTGTGTGAGTGTGTGTGTGTTATACATGTATTTGTGTGTGAATGCATATATAAATGTGGTTGCATATGCATGTAAAGGCCAGAGATTGATGCTAACTGTCTTTCTTCATTACTTCCTGTCTTATATCTCCTTTTTAAACATAAGATCTCTCGCAAAATCTGCATTTAATGAGTTCAGCTAGACATCACGGTACAAAGAACTCCAGGGATCTTCCTTTTTTTGCCATATTACAAAGCCCAGCTTTTACATAGGTTCTGGGAATCCAAATGCTGAATGAGACAATGACCCTTCCCCAAGGTCCTTTGAAATGATGTCATATTATATGATCCTCCTCACATATGCATTGACTATTTGTTGGTTTCACACCTGAGAAGAAATACACTATCAAGGCCACACAAGTGTTTATTTAAAAGAGTTCCCAGGTGGGTGTAGAAGCAGAGAATCAGGACAGAAGGAAATCAGGCGAGAGAGAGACCACCGGAACTTGCAAGGTCTCTTTTAAGAGAAGGGGCGTGTACTGGTTTACATAGTCATGTTTAGGACCTGTGTCCAGGGAGGTGCTTCTGTACCCTCAGGGTTTATGCAGCCACGCCCAGGGGCGTGCCTCTGTACAATGTGCATCCTACCTGAGCCAGTTGGCTCAGGTACATGGAGTGCCAGGAATCCTTACATTATTAACACATCTTTACTTTGCCTAGAATTCTTGTGAAAACTTTCAAAGGTTAAAGAACAATGACTCTAAATATAACTTGGCTGGGCCTTTTTTTTTTAATTAATTGGTGAAACTGTTTATAATATCTGTAAATACGTGAAATAAAAGAAATACATCAGGTTAAATATAGATTTAAATATCCTCATATATATAATTAACAATACCTTGTAGATTTGATCTGAACTGATGCATCTTATATGAGCATTAAAATTCTCTAAGGACAATAGCATTAAGACTGGAAATTAACTTATTTGTATATTCTCATTGTAATTCAACAGAGTATGAAGAAATGTTATTATAGTGTCTTCAAATTTAGGATCACAAATAATTTTCCACCTATTTTAAACCATGGAAATTGCTTAATGTAGCTGATGATAATTTTTACCATTATTTTTGCAAACAGTAAATCATAAAGACATGATTACTGAGATAGATAGGAAGATAATGACTTGAGAGGCCTTCTTCCAAAATTAACTCATCTAACTACTTGAGTTGATTCAATTATTCATACAGCTGTTATTTTCTGTAAGGTATACCACCATTACTGCCTTAAATCTAGCTTAAAACATTATCTCATTCTTCATCTAGTGAATTATTCTGCTTCCAACTTTTTTTGGAGAGAAAAGAATTATAGCACAAACCAGTTGGTTATTAAATTATTTTATTTTTTAATTATTTAAAAGTTATTTTTAAATTATTTTAAACTAAATTCTACTCTTTATTCTCCAATGTAGCTAAAAGTAGTTACTTGTAAATATTGACTATTTGACCAATATAATGCCAGCTTAAAAACAAGGATTTATGTTTAACTTGTGTTTGTAAACTTAGTTGTAGATTCTATATTGTACAATGGAGCTTAGTAATAGTTATTTCACCTGAAATCATTTTATCTTACCTTCCAAAATAAAAAAAGCCTGTGTTGATTCATTTCATATTTCCAGTACTGTTTTTAGCACATTATTGCTACATAAATAAATGACTATAATAAATAAATGAATGTAAGCTTATATTAATCCTATGATGAACATGTTCATAAATATGGCATATTTATTTTGATCTCTTTGTAGACTTTTCTTTGTCTAAAACAAAATTTAGTGTTTCCATTTTTTTTGAAATAGGTATTGTACCATTCACAGGTATTTTTTCATAAATGCCAAAGTATTTATCTTCTCTATATTTTATTGAACTAAATCATGATATTTTATACAAAGCAATGTACAGTTAAGTATTAATATGGCTCATTAGAATTTACTCTTTTAAGATGCATTTTAGAAAACATGAAATGCAATAATCTACGAGTGTAGAAGTAGACACCTTTAGTAATATCACTCAATGAGGCTGAGGCAGGAAATTCACTTAAATATTGACATGTGAAACTAACTAGGACACTATACAGATGCCTTGCCTCAAAGTAAATAAGCAAAAGTATCAAGACCATTAAATAGATTTTATCCTGCACAAATTTCTTAAGATAGCAATAGGTGGCTTATAAGATTAAACAGCACTATAATCATAAAAGCATGGTGCTCAGACAGAGAATAACTACCAATTTCCCCCTAGAGAGCATTTACTGAAGATATCTCTAAAGAAACAAAATTTAAAATAAAAGAATATCAATAAAACAAAAGCCTGGGGTTTTTGCTCAGTAGTAGTACATTTCCCAATCAGCCAACAGGCCTTGAGTTTAGTCCCCAGGACTCTAAAAGCAGTATGATTTCTCAGTATGATGTGGAAACATATATTTTTATGTGGCAGTTCTTTTGTTTGCATGTTTTATCCTATTCTAAACTTAAATGAGAAGGACATTGCTAATTAATCTGATGCTTTTCTTCAGGAAAATATTTTAGGTTTATTGTAGTTTGTACTCCTCTGATCCTAACAGTGAAATCCAAGGAATGTTCAAATTGCCATGGAGATAATATAGAAGTCCACAGTAGCGCTCCCTATGTGGTATGATCATTGTGTATTGGTCAAGTTTGAGACCTTAGATTCAATGCCTGGTTGTTCTTAAAATTGTTATGTGCAGTCTCTATTATGAATCTGAGTTCATGGAGGAAGAAACTACAGAGATGTGTTAACCTGAAATGCTAAGACTGAAGTCAGGAACTGTTTGCTGAGTGTTGGGATTGGATTATCTACACACTATCCTATGGCAATTTTTTTTCTGTGTTATAAAACTTTTCCAATACATATGTAGATTTTTGTGTAGTAAATAATTTATTGCAAAAAAGCTTAGGGATTGTTGGAGAGACTGATATATATTAGTGATGGCAGAAATGTTACAAGAACCAGTGAACAAAGAAGATTGAGTCAAGGTTGTATATTCTAGATATGATAGGGAAACCACACCCATGAAAGCTCAACATCTTAGCTGCTTAAACAAGAAATATCCAATTTCAGATGAAAAGCTACAGGCTATTAATGGTTGGTTAGAGAGAAAGGATTAGTTGTCTCTAGGAAGTAGCTCTCTTCTTGTTATTGCATTCCAGGTGGTCAGTCTTAAAACTAATACATACAAGCAAAAAAAGGGACCCAGCAAGTTGAATATATTTAAGTATTATGTGTGTGGGGGAAGTTTGGGGGGTTGTCTGAGTGTAAAAAGTTATAACATTGAGGGGCAGCCAGGATGAGACATGGGAGAAACTGGAAAGAGTATAGAAACTGGAGGAATCATGTAACTCTACTTCAATTAAAAATATAAATAAGCACATTTCTGAAGGAGTAGTAATGATATTCATTTGTTTGCTTTCTTTCTTAAAATTTTATTTTCTTTTTGGTAATTTCCTACATGGACACAATGAATTTAGACCATATCAATGTTTCTACCTTACATCTTCTCCAAATACACCCAACAACATCCTTCTTTCAACTTCATAATTTTTTTAAAGCATAGAACTTATTTTTGTTTTTTATTTTGATAATTTTTTTATAAAGTTACAAACTAATGATATATTGATTCAGCTTCAAGAAACAGGGAACTTACAATTTTATTTAGTTTATTTATTTTTAGATGTTTTGTAGGATGACATGTCTTTTAGAAGCACAAACACATTATGAGTGAAGAACCAGACACATCCATTTTGAATCCCAAGTTTCTGTTTCAGTCCTGTTCAGGTATAAAGTTCGTGATGCCCTATTGCTGGCAGCTAATTAACCATGGAATTCCCCAGTGCAGGAGATAGCTTGGAGCTATTCAATAGCCAGATATGTGCCTACCCAGGAGATAATCTAGGGAAGGTTTGGCAAATAGCTAAGATAACAGAGGAATTTTGGAAAGTCCTCCAAAACTAGCTAATCAGGATTGTATCCATACTAAGACCCCAGCTTGTAAAGGGGAGAGCACATCCTCCTGACACCACCATACCTGTTCATACACCGGACCAGAGGTCCTTTTCATGACTCATAATTTTCCTTCTTTTTATTGTGTGTGTTCAAATTTACTCATATCTGAAACATTATTATCATTTCACAAAAGGTATTATTTTCAAAAATTTATTCAACTTTTTGGCAGTCATCTGCCTATATAAATCAAAGTCAAGTTTTATTCTAGCAAAACCATTTTTAAGAAGAAAAAGAAAAAAAAACCACCATCATTTAACAATGTATTCTTTTTCTATTTTTAACTGAAACAGGAAATATTTACTCAGATCATGAAAAAGTATTTGAAGGACATTATACAATTCACCAGTCCATTTTGAGATAGAAAGCAGACCAGAAAGAGATGTGGATGCTGTGCCCAAGGTCACAACCCTAGAGAGACCACCAGAGCCAAGGGTGCATCGGAATGCAATAGCAAGGTTTATTGAGCAAAGATGAGCTAGCTCCTGAACCACTCCAGGCATGGCAGAACCATGCAGGATGGTTGATTAGGGCAGTAGGGGGCCTCCTTTTATAGACCAAGGCTGTGAATTGGGTTCAGGTGAGGATAATGGTACAAGTCAAGTCGTTAGCTGATTGACTCCTGCTAGGGGCTTTCCAAAAACTTGGGTGGGGGTGCTGAGTAACAACAGGTCAGGGTTATGATTGGTTAGCACCAAGGTGAAAATAACATTTTAGGAAACAGTGGGTGGCTTGCATATCTTATGGTCTGAGGTCAGTTTGACCTATTTTCATTTTTATTATTATTTCTTCCTGGGCATGTTTGGGCTAGTGGAGGCCTTGGGTTAGTTTCTGCTTTGGGGAAAGCAGGGGACTTTTCAGCATTGGGCTGGGCCAGGTGGGTCAGCATGGCCATCCTTGTGCTCTGTGTTTTTTCACTAGGTTCAGCAGGGAGGAGAGGTCCTCTGTCATGAGTAGGGAGGATTAAAGAGGACAGTGGGATAGTGGGGATGGCTATGTTCAAAATATATTATGTGCATACATAAATATGACACATTTAAGTTTGTATTTTGTATAATTAATAAACACTAATTTAAAATAATACATATTATCATTGCTATATATATAGTTCATTGGTGACTTGAAGAATTGCTAATTCTTTTTCTTTTTCTTTCTTTCTTTTTTTTTGAAGTTGAGTTGTTTTGAGTTTGGAAATAAATGCTTTATTGGTAATAAGATAGAACTGGTGACCTGGTAGGAGAAGCTGTGTTACAATCAGTGAGGCTATTTCTTTAAGGTCTATCCTTCTCCAATGCAATGACAGGTTTCATAGCAAACAAAGAAAAAGTTTTAAAAAATGCTAAAACAAACAAACAAACAACAAAAATGAGCACAACAAACAAACAAAGCCCCCAAAACTATGGGGAACTTCTACAACTGATAAACATCTTCAGCAATGTAGCAGTATACAAGATTAACTCAAAGAAATCAGTAGCCCTTCTCTACACTAAAGATAAAAGGGCTGAAAAAGAAATAAGGGAAACATCACCCTTTATAATAGCTGTAAATAGCATTAAATACCTTGGAGTAACTATAACCAAAGAAGTAACAGATCTATTTGACCAAAACTTTAAATCACCGGAGAAAGAGATTGAAGAGGATATCAGAGAATGGAAAGATCTCTGATGTTCCTGGATAGGTAGGACCAGCATAGTAAAAATGGCAATTCTACCAAAAGCAATCTACAAATTCAATGCACTTCCCATCAAAATCCCAACACAATATTTTAAAGACCTTGAAAAAACAATACTCAACTTCATTTGGAATAACATGAAAACCAGTATTGCCAAAACAATTTTATTCAACAAATGACTCTCAGGAGGCATCACCATCCCTGACTTCAAGTTATACTATAGAGCTACAGTAATAAAAACAGCCTGGTACTGGTGTCAAAACAGACTTGTGGATCAATGGAATAGAATTGAGGATCTGGACATTGACCCAAAAACCTATGAATACCTGATCTTTGACAAAGAGGCCCAAAATATTCAATGACAAAAAGGTAGTACCTTTAACAAATGGTGTTGGCATACCTGCATGGTAGTGTATAGAAAAATGCAAATAGATCCAAGCCTATTACCATGCACAAAATTCAAATCCAAGTGGATCAAAGATCTCAACATAAACCCAGCCACGCCGAACTTGATAGAAAAGAAAGTGGGAAATACCCTCCAACACCTAAATATGTCACCAGTAGCACAGACACTAAGAACAACAATCAATAAGTGGAACTCATAATTTTCTATAAATTTTGCATTTGCATTTTGGAGAGTTCACATCTCTGGTGGTCTATTTTGGGGGCCTCGAGACCAGGTCACAACAACAAGTATTCTACGTACACAAAGAGATTCCTTTATATCTTTGTGTAAGGATTTCTAGTTACATAAAGCAAAAGCACATTTTCAATAATTATAATAAATATTTAAATGAAGATTAATAATTTGTAATTTAGTTCAGAAGATAATATATATAATTTTAAAATTATTATTTGGCAAAACTCTAAATAATATGTGCTTTATAGGTGCTAGAAAATAACAACTCTAAATTTCTACTTCATTCAGTTTTTTGCATTCTTTGAAAATTATGTTTGTTTAATAATTGACTTGTGAAAAGACAGATTTTGAGAGTACTCTTTAAAACTGTAATTAAAACATTATTTTTATAGTCAAATATTTTTTATGGCAGGATAGACATTTACAGTACACTCAATGTGTTTATTAGATTCCTTTCATCACTGTAGTTTAGCACTATTAACCTTGAGTTCATATCAATGAACCTCTATACAATTAAAGCAGGCATGTTCAATATGTGGGACTTGACATTTGATTTTACACTTTCATTACCAAATATATTTTTATGTACTCATTTATCACTAAAAATAAAATGTCTGTTACAAATTTAAAATCAGAAAGCTATTAGCTTTATATATTTTCATTATTAAATATTTATTATTTGTAATTCCTTCCTTATCATGTAATTTTTATGATACTAGAATTATCTACATGTTATACTTACTACATGCACACACACACTCACAAAGAGAGAGAGAGAGAGAGAGAGAGAGAGAGAGAGAGAGAGAGAGAGAGAGGGAGGGAGAGAAGGAGGAAGGAAGGGAGGAAGGAAGGTCTTCACACATGAATAATAGCATGAAGGTTTTTCTTTCTGAAATTGTGTAACATTGCTTAATATTATATATTTTGTGTCTTTCCATTCCATATTTCCTTTTTAAAAGAAAAAAGCATTATAGAATGGTGAGCTTAGAGGACCAACATGCCAATTATTGATCTTCATTTTTATAAGTCAACCATAATGTCACAGTCATGTATCCAGAATGCCTACAAACTCATAATGTGTGAGCATTATTGGAATTGAATCCTAAATGAAATAAGGCTGTTTTTAATGAACTATTGACCAAGTGGGATTATAAGCATCCATTGAACCAAAAATCCAATTATCCAAAATTCTAAACTCATGACCCCTTTTGATTTTCAATAGGTTATGTGGAACTCTTGTCCTTTTTGAAATCCATAAATAATGCAAATGAGTTCAAATTTTAACTTTTTCACAAATCAATTATGAGACAAGCATTTAAAAATGCAGAATGCTGCTTAAGAGCACATAGATTTGACATACAACCAAATTAAAGAATTAGCATTAGAAGTATATTCCTTTTGTTAATCATTATAAGCATACTTTATATTACTTAGAATTAAGTAACATTAGTTAAAAATTCTTAGACAATTTTAGAAATTGGAAGCAGTAAAAAAAAGCATTTACTTTCTTACTAAAACAAGAATAAATTTAGTTGAAAGACATTGAGTCGAATAAGTCTGAAATGCAGACTAACTACAAACAGGTGGATTTTACCCTAATCATTTTGCAAACCAGAATTTTGTCTTATCTAGTGGGGAAGTGGCTATTCTTTTCTACAAAAGATATTAAGTATGCATTTTACATGGATGCTATAATCCACAATAGAATATATATATGTATATATATACACACATATATATATATATGCATATATATATAGAGAGAGAGATAGAGAGAGAGAGAGATTAAAATAGAATTAACTTTACTGGCAATTTCAAATAAAACATTTAAAATTTTTTTTCATTAATAGAATATCATGCTTACCTTATCTGTAGATATATATATATATGTTTTTCATAACTTTCTAGAAGGCATTTTGTGTTGTCATATCTGAACACACAAGAAAACATTAATACTCTCAAGGTCTGATTAATTTTAATAAAAACTAGCATTGAGTTTATATCTTGGACTTAGAAAAAATTGTCAATTCTAATGATGACATTTCTAAAGATGCTCCAAGACCATGATGATTTACTTTCTGCTCTGGGATGCATGTTTGGTGTTAGTTTGTATTTGTTGTTTGTTTGTTTGCTTTCTCTTTTAACTTAAAGTGCTTTATAAAGAACTTGCAACTGGGCTGCAGAAATTAATCAGTTAGTACGAACACTGGTTACTCTTCCCCAAGACCTACATGGTTTGGGTTTCCAGTATCCATATGGAAGCTTATTCTAGCCACAAAGGATCCTATGTTCTCTTCTGGCCTTTGGCAGGATAGCATGCATATGATGCACAGAAATACATGCAGGCAAAATACCCATACACATACAAATAATTAAAATTTTGAATTTTAATATTATCATGCAGTAATATTAACCAGACCTTGTGAATATTAATGTTTTCCTGTTCATTTTATACATGGTAACACATAATGGCTTCTAGAAATTGATTCAAAATGTTTTACAAATATTTTAATGTTCTTGAAGACATCTGTTACTAATACAAAAATAATAGAACCCAGGAGACTCCAGTACAGAACTTCTCATATTTGCATCTATATGGAATCTAGTATAGGTGTAAAATTCCAACTTGTCTGGCACTAACCAGCTGGTACGTTCCCATGTTAGTGTGAAATTAAGCATTTTTATCAGCCTTGAGACTACAATAATAATTACTTCCATCAGTCCAATTTTGTCAAAATTTCATTTGTAATTCAAATGATGAAAATGATTTGCTTTTTTTTTTTAAAAAAAAAGTACATTCAAGGGCACTCAAACTTTGAAGAAAATTCAGTCACATCTCATAACTTTTGCTCATATAATTTTAAAATTTAATAATGATTTTCCCTTTATTTTTTGATATTTGGCTCCCTATTTCTATTATTTAATATCATCACATTTATGATTTAAGTTCCCAGGAGGCCCTGTTGTTTTTCATAATGAAATTATATGAGTTGTAGAATGTCCTTTCTGAAAGTATGTGCCTTAGAGAAATATAACATGTCCTGTCAATGCATATTGATTTATGGTTCCCAGAATGATGGACATGAAATTTAAGTGTATTTTCACTGAAGATAATATTTGCAATTTTGCTAGCAGAGCATAAAAACATTCATAGCTTAAAGAGAAGATTTAAAAATAATCATAGAAAATTATAATTTTGTTCAATATTATCTGGAAGGAATGACATAACTTTTCACTGAAAGTTTAAAAGGTAGAGTTCCTTCTGAAGAATATGAAAAAGTAGACCTTACTTCAGTCAGTTTACATCTACTCTGTCTTCTTTGGTGGATGTTTTTTAATCAAATAGCTCATTCTCTCCAGAGGAACACCTGACCCAGTCTTGATATTAGGATGAGGAAATCGGACTTACCTGGAGTGGATGCTGAACTAAGCCACCTTGGTAACTTGGGACCTCCTGCCCTTGCTAGGGAGGAGATGGGGAGAAGAGAGACTGGGAGGTGCAGGAGCGGGAAGGGAGATTGAACAAGGGAATACATGGATAAAAAAAAATGAGACTTTATTCAAAATAAATAAAAAATCAAACAAGAGAAACTCTTACACATTTCATTCTCCTGTTGGTGACATTTTCACATTTTTTAGGATTTTATTATACTTGCGATATTATAGTACAGTGTCTTTTTAAATCATTTGTGCTACTTCATTTCAGTCCTAATACAGCCACTAGCATTATATTGTAAGAAGCTTTTTTCACAAAATATGTACTGAAAGCCGAGAGGCAGAGCTGGTCTCTGGCATGGAACCAGGCCATAGAGGGCTCGAAAGTTCTCTCACACTCTCATGAGGATCCATTCCATCTGAATTTTATCCTTAAGACCATTACAGTCATCAACGCATTACGTTTTAGAAATAGAATCTGTGACTAAGATAAAAGACACGGATGACAGCCCATGTTGGAGAGGATGCAGAGCAAGGGGAACACTCCTCCATTGCTGGTGGGAGTGTAAGCTTGCTCAGCCACTTTGGAATGCAATATGGCAGTTTCTCAGAAGATTGAGAATCAGTCTCCCCAAGGACCCAGCAATACCACTTCTGGGTGTATACCCTAAAGAGGCACATTCACACTCCAAAGGTATTAGCTCAACTATGTTCATAGCAGCATTACTTGTAATAGCAAGAACCTT